>JAQIFY010003650.1:0-12370 GCA_028533085.1 Varecia variegata
ACATTCACCAGAAAACATCTTATGGGCACTTTTCACAGGCATTAGAGATTCACAGAGCAATGAGCCACAGCCCTGCCCTCAAGGAGCTTACAATGTAGCTGGAGAGACACAAAACATCCAGAACAGACATGAGGGTCTGGCTCTAAGCGCACACCTATTTTAACAAGCACACACCTATCTATCTTAAGAAAAACGATCACTGGCATAAGTCGTCATATGTTTTAACAAATGAGCCACAGGAATATCTTAGCAATTATATACTACATCAAGTTTCAACTTGACATATCCCAAAAAAAAGTTATTATATAGTTCACTTATAATATTTATATTCACTCATGTTTCCATTCAATTAAATTAAAAGAGAAAAACATAATTCCAAGCCAACTGTACCATAATGTTTGCTATCCTAAATGAAGGGATAGCTTGTTCATGTCCCAGAATTTCTCCACAGTTCCACATCCTAATGTCAAGTTCAGTAATTTTTACTGCCAAACCGATGTACAAATTCAGATAATGAGTAGACAGCTCCCCATCCTACCTCAGGATCCATACTGATGAAATCATTCAGGTTCATTTTGGAATCTAGAAGAATACATGAAAAAAATGTCCACTGAAAACATGATTTTGGTTTAATAGCAATAAAACAACCCAGAAGAGAGAAATTATTCAAATAGATAAGGGTTCGATATCACTTCTGTGATTTTCTTGCCTCAAATGCTTAACCCCAATTTAATCACACAAACCCAAATTGAGGGACACAGGGGACAGAGAATCAGAGAAGAGGGAACTGCACAGAGAGAGTGAGTTCCAGAGATCTTCAGAGGGGACCCCGGAGTCTTTGGCTAATAACTGATCTTCTCTTCCATGGAATGAAATTCATGAGGCCAGAGGAAGAAGCACCAGAAAGCAGTAGGTCTAATAATTCCTAGAACTTCCACAGAGCTAGGAGTAATTCATGTCCCCACCAGCCAGAGCAGAGAGAACTTGTAACACATGGCATTTGGCAGAGTCCTCAGAAGGGTCATGTCAGAGCAGTGGGGCTAAATTCGCCCTAGATAAAAGGCTGCTCTGAACCTGGACTAAAAAACTTAAAAGCAAATCCAACAGACTCCAAGTAAATCAACAGCATGCCCAAACAAAATCCAACACTATTTTTAAAAGTACATAAAACCCCAGCAAACAACAGCGTAAAATTCACAAAGTCCAGTATTCAATCAAATATTATCAACCACACAAGGAAATAGGAAAATATGACCCAAAACCAGGAGAGAAGTCAATCAAAAGAAACAGAATGAAATGACAGAGATGATGGAATTAACAGACAGGGACTATAAAACAGTTATTATATGTATGCGCTGTATGTTCAAAAAGGTAGAGTAAAACATGCACATGAAGAGAGAAATGGAAGATATTAAATAAGCCCAAAAGAGAATTTCTAGAGATGAAAAAATAAAATATATAAAATGAAAAAAATGTACTGGGTGGGATTAACAACAAATTAATGCAGATGAAAAGACCAATGAATTTACAAACAAAACTGTTCAAAATGAAGCACGTACAGAAAAATTCTGAAAAAAAAATGAACAGAACATCATTGATTTATGGGGCACAGGTATAGCTGAAATACAAGAACAAAAAAGGGGGGTGTGTCAGAAAAAGTATTTAAAGAAATAATGGTCAAATGTTTCTAAATTTGATGAAAATTACAAATTCACCAATCTAAGAATCTCAAAAAACCTCAAGCAGAATAAGCCTAAAGAAGACTACATTATAACTCAGCATAATTAAATTGGTGAAAACCAGTGATAGAGAGAAAAACCTTAAAAGCAACGAGAAAGATACACTACCGTCAGAGAAGGAATGGTCCAAACAGGACCAGGGCTGACAAGGCAGTGTTTTTAAATGCCTTCTATAACTCTAGGCTCTGTCTTGGTGCTCACATCTAAAAGAGAAACGGGTAGCTGCTGCAGGCACCCTGTGCCCAGACCAGGCCCTGTACAGCAGGTTGCCTGAGAAACAAGGCAGACCCACGGAGCCCTCTCCTAAACTAGGAGCTTTCCCAGCTCTAACACTGAGGCTAGGAAGCAGGTTGGTGTACCAACAAGCAATTCCAATATAAATTTTTAAAATTATGACAGATTTTCACAGAGAGCCTCAAAAATCAGAGTTTGAACTCTCTTTTAATATTCACTGCATTCAAACATGCCAAATATACTTTTTACTTTCTTCCCTGCTGAACTATTAATACTACTATCCTATTTTTCTGGCATGCTGCATAGCTTACAGAGCACTTTCATATAAACTGTATTATCCATGTGTTGGTATGATCTCACCACTAAATGGGAATGTTGTGAATTACTTATAATCACAAATAATGTTTCAAACTCATATGAATGCCAAACAATAGTAATAGGGTAAAGAACCCTTTGTCTTCTTAAATCTCAAGAAATTATCAATTGGACCAATGCCTAAAAGCATGTAAATAAATGAGACAAGTGGTACAATAAAACTGCCAACATTCACCTCCCTCTAATGCAGATTTTATTACAGAGTCAGAGAAATGACATTTCACACAGCATAAGGATGGATGCAATGGGGATTTCTTTCACCGTAACACAAAACCCTATCATGGCAAGGTGCTATTAGTCCCGCTGTTAAATGACAAAAGCGTGCAGATCTTCTGATGTCCAGTGTCCCAGCATTAGGCATATTCAATAACCCAGCAATTTGCAAGTATCATGGCTCTGCTCCTTAGCACCCTTCCTCTCCCACGAGTTCTCATGCCTTCCAGTCCTGTTCTATAGAGACTCAATTTCTGAACCTAATAAACACATAGGACTAGTACTCACCTTACCTCCTTACCACTCAGGGAGTTTTATCCAAAGAAAGACCTGATTTTTGTCCTTGGGTAAAGGAAAATGTTGGCCTGTACTGTGATTGATCAGAAACCCCTCTGAGAAGGCATCCTTGGCTCACCTCCAGTTTCGATGCAGGGATATGGTGGAGGAGGCTCTCTCCAGTTCCCACTGGAATCTTTCATGTGAGATCGGTCAGAAGCAAAGTTCTTCAAGTATGAATCTGCACGGATCACTCTAAATTTCCTGCAGATAAATCAACATACAACTATATGAAGGACATGTCACATTGGAAATTCTAACTCAATTTTTACATGGACTCATTTTCTATGACAAGCACAAAACTACTCATGTATTTCTGTACTGTTAGTAATACACAAATACATATGCAGCTTTATTACCTATTAAAGAAGTCATAGGAAAGGATCAACTAAAATCCAAAACAGAAAGGCAAAGGCACAGAAATATATCTGTTTGCCTTTATTTACTCAATTGTGTCTTAAGGGCAAAGGGCATAATTTTCTGGTGCTGTCATCACAGCCCTTTCAATTTTGGCAGCATGAGGCATCCCCCCTGCAACACCCTAAACAAAAGAGTGGAAGAAATCCTCAACATGCTTCAAATAAAATGTCTGAGATCTCATCACACAACATTTTTTTTGAGACAGGGTCTCAAGCTGTTGCTCAGGATAGAGTGCAGTGGCGTCATCATATTAATAACTCACTGCAACCTCAAATTCCTGTGCTCAAGCAATCCTCCCGCCTTGGCCTCCCAAAGTGCTAGGATTATAGCCATGACCCACCACACCTGGCCTCATCACACAAATTTTTAAGACTGTCCACCTTTTATATGATGGATAACCTTTAAAGTTTTAAAACATTTTGAATCTCCTGTGTAGCAAACACATCATTCTCAAATATTAACTCAATGGTGATGCCAAACAAGTGATCTTTACAAAACAAATGCAAAAAAAAAAGAGCCTCTGTAGAATCGTCAAGGTCTTACTTCAGAAAATAAGTAAATCCATCCTGAATTTCCTTACCTCCTAAACTGTGGATGAATGTCATCATCAGACTTAAAGGCATCATCTACATAAGTGTCAAAGAGACAGGGAAATGGCAAGACAGTATCGAGATCATAAATGAAGCTCTGTCCTCCACTTGAAACATGAAGCAAAACAACATGGTAATCCTAGAAGTAAAAGTAGCTGAAGTTAACCAAGTTACTTTATGATGGTGAAATGGAAGTTCCCAGTATCGATACACATATATTATCACAAAAAAGATCAAGACTAATACAGCCTTCCTTATAATAACAAAATCAAATAAAGCAAACACAAAACCCTGAAAACAGACTAAACGTCCACTGACAGGAAATCAGTTAAATAAATAATGGAAATGTTCACCAGTACCAGAGACCGTACCAGGTATCAGGAAAATGCTTCCTGGGCAGTATCTCATTTTAGCCTCACAACCCCACTGCCAGAGGGGGGACACTGAAGAGAGAGGGTGCATAACCTGTCCAGATCCCACAGCCAACCAACGGGAGGCCTAGGACTTAAACCCGTCCACCTGACTCCAGAGCCCACACTCCTAACCCCAGTGCTGCTGGGTTTGGGCTTTCATGTTAGAGCAACAGATCACCTGCTGGCAAAGAAAGCGAGAATATGCACTCTGAGACCAGGGGTTTTAGTTTGTTTTGTGCCTCGCATATCAAATGCACTCAATAAATACATGTTAAATAAATGAATGAAGCCAATTCAAATGATATATAATTTTAAATAAGTATCCAGAAACTAGGAGTTTGTTACATTATCATTCTGTTCTTAAGGGGGACAGGTTAAGATGACACACAGATGTGTACTGGAAAGCACCCAGGTCTAAGACCCAGTTCTGCCAGTAACCAGCTATGTGACTGTAAGCTACTCACTTTGCCTTCCTGGGTTTGTTTCTTCACCTGAAAAATGAAAGGGGTATTAACTGACCTCTTAGCCCAATCAATCAAGGGGCTGGAATAGAGTGAGTCTTTCAAATGTCAATCATGTTCATCTGGGAGCTTGTTAAGAACACTAAATCATGAAGAACCCTGTTGGGGTAGCTTAGGGTGTTAGGGTGACCTAGAGATATTGCTGGAATAAGAACCTCTGCGGATGTAACAGAACCCATCTGTAGATCTTCTAAATCAGAAAACTGTATTTTTAACACAGTCTTCAGATAATTCTAATGTGCAGCCAGACTATGTACTGTCAAAGTTCCTTCCAGTGCTAAATGGATAATAGTCTAGGAGATCACAAATATAACTACCACATTAGCCATTTAAAATCATTCCTATAATAATTTCAAAATGAAAAGTTAAAAGAAGATACTTCTGTAGTGCTTCTATCTTAGACCAAATAACATCTATTCTCAAAAAATCAATTTATTAATAATGATCACAGCCTTTCTCTCCTGCCCCAGTCATTTCTGCTTTATTAAAACATACCACTCAGAGGTTACAAGTAATAATGCATAAAAGGCACTCTATATTGACCCTCTTACCCAGATCACAGGTCCACTTCCAGGTCTCGTCTGTTGTTTCCAGATAGGTACCTACAAAATACAATGCAATTCATAAGCCACATCTTCAGTTAAACCACTACCAAACTGTTCTTAATTTTTTAATTAAGATGAGGTCTTGCTATGCTGCCCAAGATGAAGTACAATGGCTACTCACAGGCGCAAACATAGTACACTGTAGCCTTGAACTCCTGACCTCAAGCCATCTTCCTGACTCAGCCTCTCAAGTAGCTGGGACCACTGGTGCGTACCCACCATGCCCAGCCATGAAAGAATAAATAAGAAGAAACCTAAATCCTTCTAAGTTTAAGTGTCCTCAACAATGAAAGCTCACAAAAGCACAAGTTATTGTATAATGCTCTTTGGAGAGTGGAAAAGGACCCGAACTAGGAATTGGAAGTCCTGACAGGTTCAAGTATTGCTTTTCCACTGAATTATTCATGGGACCACCCTGAGTATTTCCTCACCTATAAAACAAAGAAAGTGGTCCAAATCTTGCCTACTTCATAGGGCTTCCATTAGGATCAAATGAGATGATGTCTGCAAAAGTGCTTTATAAAACATGAAGGGCTTACTTTTTCTTATACTTTATATAGGTTTACTATAGTCTATTTACAGAGACAAATCTTTACTTCAAACCTGAGACGATAAGGCTCTAATCTAAGAAATTAAAAAAGCTCTACATTAATACCTAAAGAAAAGGGGTTTAACCTATGTAGACATACCATCACATATTTCCTTACCTACAAGTAAGGGACTAAACTCTTCTAACTCAACCGTGCCCTGTAAGGAAAAAAATTTCATTCAAAACCAAACTTCAAAATGTTGCTATATTTTATAAAGCACACTTTAGAAAAGTGCTAAACCCATACTACATTTAGCTTCTAATGTCATCCTAAATCTCATGTTTTCTATCTGCACTCACTCACCAACTTACCATCTTCCTCTCATTAGATATGAAGACAGCATAACACTCCTCTAAAGGATACTGGTTGTGGTTTTTGATGTATTCACAGAGCTTCCAAATGTTTTCTTCACTGAAATAAAATAATTATTTAATCAATATAAGGAAAACACTCATGTCTTTCAAATTTGAACAGAAGACTGATGATGACAATTAAAAAGCTGTGCAGCTAGACAGAAGGAATAAGTCCTAGAGTTCTATACCACTGTAGGATGACTACAGTTAACAATAATACATTGTATAGTTTCAAACAGTTAGAAGGATATTGAATGTTCCCAACACAAAGAAATGACAAATGTTTGAGATGATCAATATACTAATTACCCTGATCTGATCATCATACATTATATTCATCGAAACATCACTATGTACCTTATGAATCTGTAGTTATTATTTGTCAGTTAGAAAAAAATGTTGGAAGAGACCTTAAACACCATCTTATCCAACGCCTGGCTAACATTTGAATCTCCTCTGAAATGTCCCAACAAGCTGTTATCCAACCTATACTATGTGTGAACCTCTCCAGACATAGAGCTTATTACCTCCCACAGCAGTGCCTGTGTATGGAGGTATTTTATAACTGATAAAACGCTGGGTCAATATTCTGTAAGCTTTGGGTCCAGGGACTTGAGATACAGCTGGAATTCCAACTCAGCCACTTACAAGGTAATAAGCTTTGAACATCTCAATCTCTCTGAGAATCTGCCTTTCTCATCTGTAAAGTGGGCATAATCACATCATATTATAGACAATTTATAATAGAGTTTAGTTAACATTGGTTCCCTGCTCCCCTTAGAAAAGGGACAGGATGGATGTTTTGGGTAGGAGGGCTTCTGGCTGGAAAGGATCAGGAGCAATTATGTGATGTGTCCAGGAATTCTTTCAGAGAGAGTCCCTGTGAGTGGGATTTCCCAAGCCCCTCTAGTAAAGAGGAGGCCTGACTTTTAGAAAGTTCTTTCTCATGCTGAACTGAAAACAATCTTCCTACACCTCTGCCCCAGATGAATCTCCCTTCTCTATGACAGGCTGTTGGCTATTTGAAGCAGTGGTTAGAACCCACCTAAGTAAAGTGATGCTCAACGTATCAAACCAAGCAGTAACCAAACCACACTCCTGTGCATGGCAACCACTGTTGCTGCCGGCAGTATTCACAGCTCAGCTTCTGGGATCCTGTCCTTTTCTAATAAGCCACACAGTATCTTTGCTCAAAATGAGCTATACCAGCACTCTGCTTACAGCATGTGACTCAGTCTGTCAAAGCCTACTTTCCAGCTATGTACACCACACTACCTGAAAATGAAGCAAGGCACAAACAGCACTGAGGACAGTTACCATTTTATGACAATATACACTCTTTCAATTCACAAGTCTTGGTCTTGTCTACTTGTCTCAGTGCTCCATACAACTTGGCCTAAAATACTGAAGTTGGACATATTTTTCTTCTATGGTTTTGTTTTTCTGTAAAATACCTAAAAGCTGGGCATGGTGGCTCACACCTGTAATTCCAGCACTTTGGGAGGCTGAGGCAAGAGGATCACTTGAGGCCAAGAGTTCAAGACCAACCTGGGCAACATAGCAAGACCCCATCTCTACAAAAATTTGTAAAAATTAGCCAGGTGTAGTGGTACACACCTGTAGTTCTAGCTACTTGGGAGGCTGAGCCAGATAAGGGTCACTTGAGCCCAGGAGTTCCAGTCTACAGTGAGCTATCATGCCACTGCACTCCAGCCTGGGCAATAGAGCAAGACTCCATCTCAAAAATATTTTAAAATAATAATAATATTAATAAAATATCTAAGAAACCACAAGGAAAAAGTGGTGATAATGATAACAACAGGAAATTGCTACTGACTACTTCAATATGATCTGTAGTATGGAGTGACAAAAATTTATTATTTTAATATGACATATATTAATAGTATATATAGTAGCTAAAATTTTTTTAATCTAAATGTTCAAGGACCAAGTTTGGAGAAGACATTTGTCTGTCTGGCCTACAAAAGTTTTGGAAACTTTATCACAAACATCTTCAAGAGTCTAGGGTATACAAAATACTGTGCTAAATGCTTGGAGGATATGGTGATAAAATTAGAGCTTACAGACCATGAGCAGAGACATGCAGATTCATTAACAGCAAGCATCATAGAAGGCCATAAAAGATGCATACAGAGAGCACAGAGGAAGGAGTCATTAATTCTGAGGGATATGGGAAGATAGAAGGGGTATAGGTTGGTTGTTGATAGTTTCTTCTTGTTTGTTCCCTGCTCACCCTTCCTAAGGGTGGGCGCAGAGTTAATGCAAAGAGGTCGTGAATCTCACAGGTACCACGAGCACTACTGGTGAGCTGAATACATAATGTGGCTTGAACACACATTGCCTATTATCTTTCAAACATACATGACTGTTACATAGAGGAAAAAAATTTAAATGTAAGAGTTACTGATTTTTTTAGACCCTTTTTATCACCAATTGTTTTTCAAGAACACAACTAACATTATGTGGTGAATCTCGTAAAATTTTTAATGTTAAAAAAGGAGGGGAGGGACCTTACACTTGGAAACGCCAGAAGTCACAAGTGAATAGAAAAAGTTCTGGAGTTGGTATGAGTCCTGACACCCATTTAACTAGTGATTAAAAAAAAAGGTGGAGCAATGATGATAATGTTCCCAAGCTGTCAGTTGATCATTCTGGTAACAGAAAGGCTGACAAAGCAGCATAAAGACTTAGACTCTGCAGGGGTTACAAGGTTATGGGTTGAGGTCAGAAGCACAGAGAGAGGGGAAGATCCCTGGCACACAGCAGGAGCTCCACAGTTGTTTGAAAAATACAAAACAATTAAAACAGAATCAGAAATGCTCTGCAAACCACACAGTACCACACAAATACTGGCTACCACTATTATCATTAAATGAGGTCTTGAAGGGTAAGTAACATCTGACAGAAGCTAACAGCAGTAGAGAGGAGGCATTTATTTCAACTTACAAGAACCTGCAGGAGCAAAAGTAGAAAGGTGTGCCTACCTGATATGTTCAGATAGGGTAGAATAATGATTCTCAACCAGAGGTAATTTTGCCCCTACCTCCCACAAAACATTTGGCAATGTCTGGAAACATTTTTGGTTGTCACAACTAGGAGAGAATGCTAACAGCATCTAGTGGGTAGAGGCCAGGGATGCTGCTATACATCCTGCAATACACAGAACAGCCCCCACAGCAAAGAATTATCATGCTCAAGATGTCAATAGAGTAAAGGTTGAGAAACCCTGCAGTAGAGTGTTCATCTCTTACCATTCATTGTTCCATTAAATTGCTCCAGTCCAACTGTACCAGCCTCCTTTCTATTCCTAGAATACCCACTGCACACTTCCTGCTCAGAGCATTTGACCTGTTCTCCCTGCCTGAAATGATCTTCCTCCAGTAGTCACAAAGCTCCCACCCTCTCTTTCTTCAGATCTCTGTTCAAATACCACCTTATTAACAATGTCTCCTTGAAATATCCTAATATACAACAGTATAAGTCACCATCCTTGACATTGTCTTTTTTTTTTTTTTTTTTTTTTTTTGAGACAGAGTCTCGCCTTGTTGCCCGGGCTAGAGTGAGTGCCATGGCATCAGCCTAGCTCACAGCAACCTCAAACTCCTGGGCTTAAGCGATCCTACTGCCTCAGCCTCCCGAGTAGCTGGGACCACAGGCATGTGCCACAATGCCCAGCTAATTTTTTCTACATATATTTTTAGTTGGCCAGATAATTTCTATTTTTTTTTTTTTTTTTTAGGAGAGACGGGGTCTCACTCTTGCTCAGGCTGGTCTTGAACTCCTGACCTCGAGTGATCCACCCGCCTCAGCCTCCCAGAGTGCTAGGATTACAGGCATGAGCCACCGTGCCCAGCCTGTCTTATTTTTTTCTCATAGCACTTACCACCACCCACACAGTTTACTTGTTTTTTCTGCTTTTCATGAATCAAAACATTAAGAACCATGAGATCCATGAAGAAATTTGTTGTGTTCACTGCTATAGCCTAGTGCCCAGAATTATGCATCACATACACTCCAAGTGCCTAATAAACATTCACTGAATGAATGAATGAATGGACATTAGGAGGAGAACCAACTGGATTCAGGAGAAAGCCAGGGAAGAAATACAGTGCGGTAGTTAAGATGCATGGACTCCAGAATCGCATAGCGGTTCCAGTTTCAGCACTACCACATACTAGCTGTGTGATCTTGGGCAAACAACAGCATCTGTGTGGCTCAGTCCTTTCATTGGTAAAATGAAGATAATGATGATAATAAAACCTATTTCATAGGCATGGATGGAAGCACCTGGCACTGGGCTTCACATACAGTCAGAGCTAAATAAATTGTTAAGCTCTTGGTGGCAATGATTTGGTGACCAGCTCAAAAAGGGAGGAGTAGTTTTAGATAGCCCTGAGGTTTCTTGTGTAGGGACTGGAAGTTGGAGAAGAAATCATTACTCAGTAAGGAAAGGGTAGGTGTGGGAGTGAAAAGGACCAAGGTAGGGGTATGCTTCAGCTGAAGAGGCAGCCTAGGACAAGGGTGCAACTGTGGATTCTGGAGCCAGACTCTACCTATATATAAAGCCCCATTCACTCACTCTGTGCTTCAGCGTTCACATCTCTTTATAATGGGGATAATGTGGCTCATGCCTGTAATTCTACCATTCTGGGAGGCCAAAGCGGGAGGATCACTTGAAGTCGGAGTTCAAGACTAGCCTGAGAAAGGGGAAGACCCCGCCTCTATTAAAAATAGGAAAAATTAGCCGGGCATGGTGGTGCATGCCTGTAGTCCCAGCTACTAGGAAGGGAGGCTGAGGCAAGAGGATCGCTTGAGCCCAGGAGTTTGAGGTTGCTGTGAGCTAGGCTGACACCACTGCACTCTACCCAGAGTGACAGAGCAAGAATCTGTCTCAAAAAAAAAAAAAAAAAAAAAAGGTGGGGGATAACAACAGTACCTGACCCCTAGGGTTATTGTTAGGCTCAAATGAGTTAGCTTACATAAACCACCCAGAACAATGCTTGGCATATAGCAAGTACTTTGTAAACATAACCATTATTATAATGACAACATACTGGTTAAGGTCATTGTTTCTGGTGCCAGAGGGTCTGAATTGGATTCCTGGCTGCTATTAGCTGCGTGACCTTGGGAAAGTTACCACAAACTCCCCGCGCCTCCATTCTCTTCCAAAATTAAAATGACCTTCATCTCAGTCTGAAACCACTTCAGCAGAGAAACTTCTAAAGGTTTTCCGCGCTCCGCCCATCCTCGCTCCCCCAGCACTGAGATCTGTTGAGCAAGTCCAACCGAAAAGCGCCCGCCACAGGTAATGCACCACCGGCCCTACGATTCCGGACGAATTCCCAACCCCATCCAATTGCCCACGCTCTACTCAAGAGACCGGAGCTGCCATTCTTGCTCCTCCTCCCCCAAAACGGTAAAATCCGCCAGTCGAGGCCGGGAGCGTCCCCAAAGAAGGGCCGGGAAGAGGCGGGGCCCGCCTGCGACTCGCGGCCTGGCTAGCCGGGTAGACCGAAGGCCGTTCCCGCGCCCCTCACCAGTAGCAGCTGCTGTAAACGCACGCGTCCCGCGGGGGGCTGGCCGGCTGGTAGCAGGCGGCGGTGGCGGCGGCGGCGGCGAAGGAGACATCCGCCTCCATGGCGGCTGGCTTGCCCACGGCCCGGGCCTGAGGCGGACCGACTGCACCGGACGCGGGAACGGGCCCGCGTTCAGCAGACCACGCGCGTTCCCGGGACGGAGTGGGCGGAGCCCGGGAGCCCCGGCCAGTTTCCGGGTGGGGGAGCCAGGCGCGGGGTGGGCGGGGCTCGGGGCGGGCCGTGCAGGCTCCGGGAGGGTGGAGCCAGAGCGAAGTGGGCGGGTCCGGGACGCCGTGAAAGGGCGCGAGTTCCCGGTGGGCGAAGCCGGTGGCGGGGAGTCATGCATGATTCCAGGTGGGCGGGGTGTGGGGCGGGGCCAGCGTG
>JAQIFY010003651.1:0-12370 GCA_028533085.1 Varecia variegata
GCAAATCTGAACCCCAGTACATGTAAAATGCACCTTTACGGATGACAAAAGCTGTAGGGAAATTACCACAAAATGTAATTAATGGTCACCGCTGGGTGTGGGGCTGTGGATGACATTCGTTTTCTTCATTATACTTTTTCTCTCCTCCAAATGTTCTACCATGAGGTTGAATGACATCCATAAAGAAAGAATATATTGCAAAAGGTCCATGAGCCCCAGGACAACATGGGGAAAAAGAACAAGACCATTCAGAGAAGCAAAATAGGGGTTGCTAAGAGACCGAGGCAGCCCAGCAGGAGAAATGCCACTTCCAAAAGCAAAAGGGCTTTGTCCACTGGCGGTGAGTTTCTGCCAAGGACCCCCCAGAAGGCGACACTGCAAAAGCCAGGACTCAGTCGGCCCACCCGCCAGGAAAAACAGGTCTTTTCGCCAGAAAAGGCTCCGCGGCGTTCTTTCAAGCACGAAGGCCGGGGGCGAGGCGGACAAGTGGCTCCAGGGTGCAACACTGCCACCTTCCGGCGGGAGAAACGAGCGGCGCCAGTCTCCGAGGAAAATCCACGTTCTCGGCCAGTTTTCAGCCCAGAGCCCTGGAGGTCGGGGCTGGGGAAGCCCACCGGCATGAAGGCCTGGACCAGATAAGGGACTGGGACCGGCCAAAATGGCCCCGTCGAACCCGCCCCGGAGCACGGACCCCAGAACAAAAGCCCACCCCAGGCCCGCCCTGGGAACCATAGCAACAGCAGCAGGAAGTGCCAGCGCCGCCGGAAATACCCGCCCCGGAGCCGGGGCTGGCCTGCGATTGGCGGGTTCCGGGCCTGCGCGTCGGCGACGGGTGAGGCCGGTGCCAGTCTCGCTCCCGCTGCCCGTCTGGAGGATTCCTTCCCTCTTCTGTCGCCAGCTGTAGGCTAAGGGATGGGACGGCCGATGTGCAGGACCTGAGGCACGACTGCCCCAGTCACCCCGCCTCCCCACGTTCGAGACCTGTACGAACGCGCTGTCATTCTCCTCCCGCCTCTCACGTGGCGCACTCACGGTCTCCCTCTCAGCCCCCCGTCCTCTGATCCTTCTTGGCGACCTCAGCAGCGCCCACGAGGCTGGCCAGGCCACCCCCGGAGGCGCTAGGGCCTCGGGGATCTTTCCCTCCGCACCTGAGTCTTCCCCCGCCCGCAGTCACCACGCCCTGGGCCCCAGGGGAGACCGCGCTCCTCCAGGGTGTCCAATAACGCCCAGGCGCCCTGCCTTGTAACTGAGCACCTGAGCATTGATGAGAAAAACCTTAAAGCCCTACTGAATTCTCTTCCATGGGTCCACGACCCCGAGAGGATTGCTTCTCACTCGGACTCCCGTCCTACCTATGCCTCTAACTAGTATACAACCCTCCTCCATTCCAATCACCTCTCCTGACGATTCATTGAGAAGACAGTAGCACTCAGGTGGGGATTCCCAGAGCTTCCCAAACCCAGTCTACCCGCGCCTGGCCGGGCATTCCCTGCCTCCCTCCCGCACACAGTGCTCCTCACGGAAACCAGCCCCTCACCTCACCCAGGATCCCAGGCCTCCCACCTCCAAAGGGCCTTTGCTCCTACAATGATCGCTTCTCTCTTCTGAATCTTCAACTGCTCCCTCTATACTGGGGCCTTCCACAAACAAAATGGGGCGGGAGGGGGGGAACTCACCCTCTTCCCACATGTCCTTCAGCAGCTACTGGCACATAATGTGTCGCCCTTCAACGCAAAACTGTTTCAACTGCCGAGAACATTTGCTCCTCAGCTCCCTTTGATAGAGCTTCTGTCCCTATCACGGCAATAAAACTGGTCTTGTCAAGGCTACCGGTAATCACCATATTGCCTAACTCCTCTATGCACATCTGAGCCAACTTCCTAGGTGTCTTTGGCACAACTGACCATTCCGTTCTTTAGCTTTCTTTTTATATAATATATTTTTTTGAGAAGGGGGTGTCATAGCAATATAATCTCCTGTTGTTCCTGACAAAGTACAAATTCCAAAGTAGGCCCTTTTTGACCTGGATATAGTATGGCCAGCCTGGGGCCAACACAATAGATAAGCCAAAGAAAGTGTCCCATTCCAGTCACAGGGGGTAGGAGGTCGCCAGGGGCAGTGGCAGACAGAAGCAGCCATCTCAGATGAGGAAGGCGTGTCAGAGAAGTGGAGAGGAGCTCCAGGCAAAGGAGGGATGCATGTTTGGGCCCCAAGGGAGTTCACGCTGCAGAATGACCCAGTAGCCCCTCTGGGCGGAGGGATGGCAGGAGTTTAGGGATGTACCTTTCTGGAGCTGATCTTGGTGTATGCTGTGTTGTGAGTGAGACCCCAGGGGGCTACATTCCCTGAGGGGGGGATGTGGAAAGTGGCTGATTCAAGAGCCGGGGGGTGCTACCCTGCAGGAAGTCTAACCTGGTTAGGGGCTAGGTGACCCTGCAGCTGAGGCTGTGCAGTGGACAGCCCTGGCCAGGGGCAGGGTGGAGGATGAGACCCAGACTCAGAGGGGTCTGCAGGTGCCTGCACAGGTGGGCTGAGGCTGGGTGAGCCAGGGAGCCAGCGTGAGAGACAAAAACGCAACTTACACCAGCGACAGACACGGGTGAGCAGGTCAGCGCCACCAGCAGGACCTGGGAGACGAGTCATCCTTCCCTTAGAGACCAACGAGGACGTGGCAAACAACATAAGACGTCACAGACCCCCGTCCCCATCACCAGGGAGACCCATTCCCCATCTCGGAAAGGAATAGGGAGGTGGGGTGTCTTTATAGAAACGGACCGGTCACATGACTGCAGCAGATGACACCAGATTAGAGCAAAATCCAGCGGGTTTCGTCCCCTTATTGTGCAGTCCAGAGGGCAGACACTCGTGATGAAGACCCGATCAGTCTGAGTGAATAAATGAACCTAAAGTCCCTGTGGGGTCTGAGGGGCACGAGCGACTGCTCCCTGCACACCATCTCCTCCGGCTCCTCTGCCTGCCGTCTTATCAGTCCCGTTAGAGGGGGATTGGGGCGTCCCAGCCGCCTCTTCTCCTTTAACCCAGGACAACTTGAACCCCGCATGCGTGGACCTCAACAACAGAGCACGGCACGAGGAGAGGACCAGACGAACGGACACACAGTAGAGTAACTGATAAGCGTTGTCGGTGAGGTGAGCAGGGCTTCCTTGAGGCCCGTCATTGCTGCCCCCACAGGATGCCAGGCTCCCGCGTCCTTTAGCAACACAGACACCATGTCCCAGGGCCCGAGCCCTACAGCTGGGAATCAAAAAATGTTTCAGAGCCAGAAAAGGACGCTTGCAAAAAATGCAGTAAGCCAAAACTGCTTATTAAAAGAAGGAGGCCTTTTGCTTCTTATTTCTTTTGAAGGACAATAATGCCAGTTTCCTCCCAAGAGTTGAGGAATGGGTGAGAATTTCAGGCATTCCTGACAGATGCAGAATTGTCTTGCAGATCTCCTGCCTGTCACGCTGTGGTTTGTCAGATAACGTGTTCTTCAAGGCAGAACCTCCCCATTTCTCCTAGATGTCACGTGCCCTCCAGGGGGACACTGCCCTGGGTCCCTGGGGGAGGAGCAATCAAACGCTCTTAGTCAAGCACACGTGTCCCCTCTGGACTTCTGGGCAAGTTCGCTGTTTTGGGCCCCTTGAGTGCGTTTTCCGTCTAGGAGAACCCATTGGATGATAGAAGCAACGACGACAGTTAGCAGAAACAAAATCAGTAATAACATTCTTTCTTCATATGGAGCTGTATGATTTAGAAACATTTGTATAACCATTGCCCCCTTTGGTTCTCGAACCTCCGAAAATCATGCCGTCTGCCCCCACTTTCTCCTGATGGAACAGCAGCGCTCTGAGGCCCTCGAGTCTGACAAATGCCAACCAGGGACCGGGCCCAAAGAGGCCACCAGGGCTCTCGTGTCTCCACCAGGATCCCGAAAGGGGTCACTTTGGAGGAAGGGCTTGGTTCTCCTCTTGTCACAGTCATGCCCCATCTGGTCTCCTCTCCTCATGGGGGCTCCCTCTCAGATCGGGCACCCTGACACCCACCACCACCCACAGAGAATTTAAGGAGCTTTACAACAATGGGGTTTCCTTGACAAGGACCTTCGTTTCCTGATAGCGCCTGGGCTGTGGCCAGGTAATCATGGCAGGACTCTTCTTTTAGACTGGACCCTGCACCTTCACTGGGGAGCACACAGCTGTTATTTTATGGTGGCCTGATACAGGTGGCCCGATGCAAGATCACTGAACCTCCAGACTCGGGCCTCTCCTTGCACATGCAAACCGCCCCCGCCCCCCGGGCACTACAGCCCTGGCATTCCCTTCCTGGTGATCTGAGGACTGAGACTCTGATGTCCCAGCTTTGCAGAGGCAGAATCACAGGAGAGTTCTATGACGGCGCTTTGTGGCTCAGCATGTCTGATCCTGCCCTGAAGGGCCCCAAAGCACAGCCTCCTCGCCACCAGATATGAGACATGGGGGCCGGTCTCACCGCTGGGGCTGAGTTTCACAGAGGCTTCCGATCCATCCTGGGTGGGGCCGCACACAAGGCCAACCTCTCCTAGCTCCTGGTAGCTCCCCACACTTCTATCGCCCTGGACAAAGAAACATCTTTGCACCAGACATGCGACCTGATCACCAGCCCAGCTAAGGTCCCACGTCCCCAGCCCCTGTCACCCCAAACCCGAGTCCCTTATGTCCCCCCTATCACAAGAGGGCTCTGTGCCCTGCCAGCGGCCTCGTCCTCCCTCCGATACCTGCTGTGACCCTCTCCCAACCCCTCCCCTGGGCGTCAAGCTTTGTTGACTTAACTCAGTCTTGGGATCTCCCCCGTTACCACCCATTTAGCCCTCGTGCATGGAAGATGTTGTGTCTCCCAACCCATCCCACCATGGGCCACAGCGATGAGACCCGGGGCGGGAGAGGGATGACGGAAGCCTTCCTGCAACTCCGCAGGAGCTTGGGAACCACTGCTCCTCGATCCTCAACTTAGGAGAAACACACCTGCGGCTGGCGCCCCTCTCCATGACACGGTCACCTAGTGAGCAGTCCTTGCGATCATCACGGATTTCTGGCACCTGCTTCCTGTTGCTTTCCTCTCACATTTTGAGGGGGCAATGACACACCCTGAAAAGTCAGCAGGCCTCTGCTGTGACCACCCTGTGTCTCTGAGGCCTTTCAAGCCGAGCTTGTCCAAAGCATAGACTACACCAGCATACTTACTGGGATGCCTCTCCCTCCTTCCTCGATGTACCCCACCTCCGTGGAATGTTCCCCAGCTAAAATCTCTGGCCAAACCGAAGTACCTCATGCCATCTTGGCCACAGTCGACATCCCTTCGTTCAAAACACTCTGCTTTCTCGGTGTCTGTGACAGCCGCCCCCTGGCTTTCCTCCTCTGCCTCAGACTGTTACTTCTGAGTCTCCTTCTTGGTCCTTTCTCTTTGATCACTTCAAAAATCGAGTTTCTTTCCTGGCTTCCAACCTCTTTCCTGGGCTCTTCGCGCTCTATATGTGATCCTCGGTACCAGCATTGCCAGCCAGAGCGATTGGAAACCAGTCTGGCCTGTTTCTGTCCTTAGCCCCTGGTATGAGGATGGCTTCTGTCATCATCAACCCTACCTGGGAAATGTCAGCTGAGCCCTGCTGAGACCCGCAGTCCCCGCAGTCAGTGGCTTAGAGGGCACCTCCACTCAGACGTCCACGAGCCCTACCAACCAGCAGGAGGACCACAAACCTGTGTGCCTTGTCTCATGGGTGGACGCTGTCACCCACACAATTCCTCTAACCTGCGAAGGCTCCTAGGTTTGACCTCGCTCACCCCACGACTCCCCTGCAATGCTCCGAAAAGGGCCGACCACGACCTCCACATCACCACGGTCTCACAGAAAGTCTCCGTGAGGGCTTTGTTCTTGGCGCAGACACTCTAAAAGCTTCCTGAGTAGAGGCGTATGCCCTGGAATGGGTGGCCCCCCACTAGGAACTCCGAGGAGAAGACCTGGGCACTGTGATGTATGTGAGATGCTAAAATCCTCCTCTTCACCAAGATGCCAACAGATAACACGTAACTGGCTGAATGAGGACATGGCGGTAGGAACCTGCCATTCGGAAACACGGAGGTCAGTATCCAGCAGAGACGGCTACAGAGCAGCAAGTGTGGGGAGGCGGGTCTGCGTGGCTGCGCGTGGAACAACGCGCCGCTGAATTTTATTTTGCATCATACATTTCCTAGTGCCTTCAGGGCTTTTATCTAAGCACAAGAATTCATGTGATCATACCAATTAGGGCAACGCGAGAGAACGCCACTGGACACACTTAGCAGATGAGCGTAAGAGCTGATTCATCCACACCGACTGATGCCAACCTGAGCCGTCTGATTTTCAAAGAACTACTGTGCTGTGTCCCGTGGCGGCACCTACCAAAGAGCTTGCCTGGCTCTGAGAGTAACTCGAGCATAAGGGATCGCGTCACGAGAAATAAAAAGTGGTATGCTTCGTTAGCAGATGTAGGGGGTTCACATCAACATTTTGATTCAGGAAGATTGAGAACGAACCGCAAGTACGGTGTAAGATTCCAAACCCACGTTCACAGTGATTTGAAACTGTCCTTCTCCCTTAGCCCGAGAAACCTGTCTTGGCACGGCAGGGGATGATGAAGACCTGCTTTCCTCTGTGAAGAGGGGCCTCCAATTTGTGATGTTGGTCTCCCTCCCTCAACGATGGTTCCGTTTCCACAGCTGCAGCCCAGGCCTTCAGGAGAGGAGCTGTAAAATGATACTCGTGCCAGGGCCACGTTCCAGATCTCCTAAGGGGACGGTGTCTGGCATCTGTCCCTTTACGAATGCTCCCCGGGAGCTCTGATGCACAGCTGAGGTTGAGGGACATAGGCACACACTCCACCTCACCTGTCCTGTCCTGTCTGTCAATACAATCTCAGACCATATAGCCTTGTCTGTTGTTACTGAATGAGAAACGAGGCCGGGCGCGGTGGCTCACGCCTGTAATCCTAGGACTCTGGGAGGCCGAGGCGGGTGGATTGCTCGAGGTCAGGAGTTCGAGACCAGCCTGAGCAAGAGTGAGACCCCGTCTCTACTAAAAATAGAAAGAAATTAGCTGGCCAACTAAAAATTTATATAGAAAAAATTAGCCGGGCATGGTGGCGCATGCCTGTAGTCCCAGCTACTCGGGAGGCTGAGGCAGGAGGCTCGCTTGAGCCCAGGAGTCTGAGATTGCTGTGAGCTAGGCTGATGCCACGGCACTCACTCTAGCCCGGGCAACAGAGTGAGACTCTGTCTCAAAAAGAAAAAAAAAAAGAAAAAGAAAAAAAAATTTCATCGTGTTCCTTGTTTTCGAGAGCTGTTTGTGACATATCTATTCTGCAGCCATGTGTGGAACAATTTCAAGGCCTCAGGGGCGCGTTTATGCCACGACTTCCCTATTCCTACTTGACAGCCTGCAGGCAGCTGGGAGGGAGAAGGGCCTCACAGCTGGAAAGGGATCTGCAGCTCCGTTGTCTTGGAAACCGCACTCAGCTCAGGCAGGGGCCCTGTGGGTGAGGCACCAGCCCTCCCCACTCTCCATGTCTTGCTGAGACCAGAGGTGGAAGCTGAGGGCTGAGGTTGGTTACCAGGGAAACCGAAGCTGAGCCCTTGGGATGTGTGAATAGAAAAGCACGTAAGCGGACTTCAGGGCCAGGAGGGATTATCGGAGCCGCCCACAGACGCAGAACGGTGACTCAACAGGGATGTGCAACCGCAGGGTGCCTGCGCACACACACGCCGGCACACACGCCGGCACACAGACACACACACGCAGACACACATGTGGACACGTGCACTGACCAGCACTCCTTCTGCCCAGACGTGCACAGTGGCCCCGGCCGGCTGGAGCGTCAGTCACGTCCACACGCGGGAGGCCGGCGACGAGGCGGGAGACGTAGGCAAGACCTAGACCATGGAAAGGGTGGGGGGAACCTTACTGTTGGAAAGCAACAGACTAAGACAGAAACAAAAACACAAAAGAAACGGCGGCATACCTTTTCGTCCATGACTTACGTTCACATTTGCATGGCATTTTAAGAACAGCTTTACTGAGGTCTAATTTCCAACCCTGAAACGCACATACCTAAAGGGGACAGTGAATTTTAGTCAGTTCACACAGTGGTGGAACCCTCACCACAGTCCTGCCCAGAGCACTGCCATCACCCCAGAAAGACCCCGCCTGCCCACCGGCAGTGAGTCCCCATTGCTACCTCAGCCCCAGGCCAGCACAAGCCTACTTTTGACTGTGTCGATCTGCCCTTTCTGGGCATTTCCTAGAACCTGACTCAGGCAGTAAGTGGGCTTTTGTGTCTGGCTTCTATCACTGAGCGTAACGTTTTTGGGATTCCAACATGCTGTCCATGTATCAGCACTTTGTTCCTTCCTGCTCAGTAATGTCCTGCTGTGTGGCCGTGCCACACATCTTGTTTAGCCCTTCACCTACCGGTGGACGTTTCCACTGTTTCCACCGTGGGGCTTCACGCATATCGCTGCTGTGAACATCCGAGTGGGTGTCTCTGGGTGGGCAGGCGTTTTCCTCTCTAATTTCCCTGTGCTTACATTTCTTTTCCTCGCATGCTTGCAATGGCCAGAACCTGTAGCACGATGTTGGACAGAAGTGGCGGGAGCAGACGCCCTCGCCTTGCTCTGGATGTCAGGGGAAAACAATGCATTTCTCCACCATGAAGCATGATGTGAGCTGGACTATCTCGTAGATACCCTTTATAGGTTGAGGACCTTCCTTTTCTGGACATAGTGTGTTCAGCGCTTCTATCGTGAAGGGGTCTTGGATTTTGTCAAATGCTTTTCCTTTGTCTGTGAAGACTGTCTCTCATATTAATAGAGTGTATACCTAAACCGTGTTTTGAACGTTGAACCAATCTTGCATTGCTACGATAAACCTCACTTGGTCATGTTGCACGACCTTTTGTACATGTTGCTGGATTTGGTTTGCTAATATTTTGTTGAGATTTCGTGCATCCATACGCATAGGCGGGATGGATACTGGTCTACAGGGCGCTTGTCGTGTGTCTGTCCGGCTGTAGCGCAGGGTAGTAGGATTGCCAGAGAGTGTGCTGCGGAATGGTCCCCCCTCGTCTACATTCCAGAAGAGCCTGTGGAGGACTGGGAGTATTTCTTTTGCAAATGTTGGGTAAAATTCACTAATGAAGCCAGCTGGCCCCAGGCTCTCTCATGGGATGGTTTTTAATTTACTCCTTGGTTTTCCTTACTTGCTCCGGGTCTACCCAGATTTTCTAATTGCGTATCACATTGGCACCCTCCTCCCTCCCAACATTGTCAGGCCCGCCGGTGCCTTTGGTTGTGTCTCTGGTTTAGAATTTGAAATCCTGGACATCCGCTGGATTTCAGCTTCTTGTCTGCAACCTGGGATAGTATGGTGTCGTGGCTGTCACCCCCACGTGCCCTCCTACACCGCACACATGGGAATGGGGCCAAGTCGTCGAGGTGGGCGTGTGGAGGGCGTGCTGACTCCCCCAGTTACACCTGCCCAGCCGTTCCCCAGGCGTCCTCTCGCAGACCACGGGTCACTCTGCGGCTGTGACCTCCCTCAGCTAAGCCCCAGTGTCCACATTCTCCGCCCCAGAGTCTTCTCACTCGTCTCATCTCCCGGCAACTCGGGCCACACATTTGGGTCAATCACCTCGTCTCTGACACGTCTACGTGCGTCTGCTATGGTGTGAGTAGATTTGTCCCCTCCAAAACTCATGTTGAAAGCTGATGCCTGATGTGACAGTGTCGGGAGGTGTGGCCTACCGGCAGGTGCTTCAGACATGAGGGTGGTGCCCTCATGAAGGGATCAATGCCGCTTCTGTTGAGGGCTGGGAGGAGTGGGCGTGCCCTGTCTCTCCCTCTTCTGCCCTGTGAGGACACAACGTTCATCCCCCCTCGCCCTTGCGCCTTCCCCCGTGGGAGCACACAGCAAGAAGGCCCTCGCCAGACACCAGAAGCCTCTACCTCGATCTCGGGCTTCCCGGCACCCAGAACTAGGAGGAATCAATTTCTCGTCTTTATAAATTACCCAGTGTCTTCGTCTACTTTGTGTTGTTGGAACAGAACGCCGGAGACTGGGTAATACATAAGGAAAACGGGTTTCTCTGGCTCGCGGTTCTGGGGGCTGGCACGTGCAGATTGAGCATCTGTACCTCCTCACGGCCTCAGGCTGCTTCAGCGCACGTCGGAAAGTGGAAGGGGAGCCGGTGTGTGCCAAGAGATCACATGGCGACAGGAAGCCAGAGAGGGAATCTGAGGAAGGGAGGCTGTTTCTAACAACCTGCTCTCCTGACACAGAATCCACTCCTGGGAGAGTGGTCACTGCCTCACCCCAGCAGGAGGGGGCTTCAGAGGACTCTCATCTATTCATGAGATCCACCCCCATGACCCTAACACCTCCCGCGGGGACCCCTCCTCCCAGCACTGCCACACTGGGGATCCAGCTTCAGCACTTTCAGCTTTGGGGGGACAAACAAACCACATCCAAACCACAGCACCTGGTCTGCGGTATTCTGTTACGGCAACACAGAACGCACTGAGACAGCGTCCGACCTCTCTCCCTGATGAAATGGTCAATCCGCGAGGGCAGGGACACCCTCTGCTATTCCTCTTGCCTTCCCCACGACAGCCAGCACAACATAGAACGTGGGGGAGGCAAAGTGAGCGAACTGAAGCCGTGATGATTGGTTCAACGATTCCTGTCACTGGCGGCGTGAGTCGGAATCGACTGGGGAGGTGGCCGGCAAGCAATTCGGTTTGGCGAGTCAGACAAAGGCCTGTGTGTGTCTGGGCGCCACGTCACAGCTTCCATGAAGCCTCTGCAACGCGGGGATGCGCACCCCAGCCCCGCTGCGTCGCGGCAGGGATTCAACAACGTGTCTGACTAGGATGTGGTGCTAGCAGCTGTGGCAGGTCCGCTGGAGCCCCTGGCGCTTTGCCCTTCACCCTCCAGCCTCATGGAGGTAAACTGGCGAAGGGCGCCAGCTCTGAATCCGGCCTGCCTGGGTGTGCACGGCACTTCCACCTCCTACCGCCCGTGTGACTTGGGCAAGCTCCCTACCTCTCTGTACTCTGCTTTCCAAATTCCTAAGAGGACGGAAAATGTTGGTAGATGACGATGGGTCTGTGGGAGAGGACAAAATGAGCGAAACCTTGGAAATACGCATAGAAACCTAGCACACATCAGGCGAAGTGCAATGCCATGGTGCCCCTTCTAAACTAAACTCTCCCCCATTTGCCAGTCTGAATTGCGGCCCTTGAGTTTGAAGAAAGAAAAGCCCTGCTTTAATTTCCTTCACCCCGGAGCTGGGAGGGAATCCTGGCAGGGTCGGTTTAACCGTCAAGCTCTCCCATGAGATCGATCCCAAGTTCAGCATGGAAGAATCGTACCTGTTTTCAAGTCCCTTCTGCGGGCAGGAGACGCGTAGATTTTTGTGGCCACGCAGCTCTGGGGTCCACCTGAAAACAGACTGACACAAAGCAGAATTTGCTTTCAGTTCAGAAGAATCGCACAGTCACTTGCTGGGTACACACGTCAGGATTCTGCAGGGGAAAAAAGGTAGATTTAATCAGTGGTGCCTCTTGAAAGTAAAAGACACGTGTCTAAGTGCCAATACGATTGTGAAGTAAGTCCAGGATGCTCTGGTTCTCACAGACCAGGTACAAAACCGCTGTTCGCGGTCACCCACCCAGGCACCCCACCAGACAGCAGAGAACCGCCCCGCATCCCCTAAGCCAGGGCATCGGCACCAAGGGGCAGGGGCTCCCACGGTGGGCAGCGGACTCTGCCTCCACGTCTCCCGCGAGTAGGAGGACCCTCTTCCGTTTGCGCCGTCTGGCTGGCGTGGATGCTGGTCCTGTCACGGGGCCTCGGCGACCGGACTGTGTTCTCTGGTGCCCCCTCCCCTGTTCCGCAGCCCCCCAGCGCAGAGCTCCCCTCGATGAACTCTTGAGCCGCTGTCGGGCATTTCAAGGGAGTGATCTCAGATCCGACAGGAAACAAAGCACTACTGATAAACAAACCTGAATTCTTCGGTTACTTTCTTTCACACGTATATTTATTTGGTATTGACGATGAGGTGCCCCATTGGAACTGCCGCCACGGGGAATACAACTCGACTGCTAAAGAGCAGGGAAACATTTACTTACATTTAGCTTATCATATTCATAATAGTTTACACACACAGTACAATGGGGAGCCACCAAGGTCTCATTCCACGTCCCTCTCCCACACTTTGTTTAGCTTGCGGTTCTTGAAACTGGACCTCAGGTGGCGCGTTGCATTTCAACAGACCCAGCGATGCTTCTCAGAGGCAGTCAGT
>JAQIFY010003652.1:0-12369 GCA_028533085.1 Varecia variegata
AGGAGTGCGATGTGCACTGTCTGGGGAATGGACACGCTTGAGGCTCGGACTCGGGGGATTGGGAGGGACATGGGCAATATATCTATGCAGAACTTTTGTACCCCCATAATAAGCTGAAATAAAAAAAAAATTAAAAAAAAAATACCAATGTCATTTTTCAAAGATCTAGAAAAAATAATCCAAGACTTCACATAGAACCAAAAAAGAGCCCAAATAACCAATGAAATCTTAAGCAAAAAGAACAAATCTGGAGGCATCATATTATCTGACTTCAAATTATATTACAAGGGTAACTAAAAGAGCATGATACTGTCATAAAAGTGGAGATGTAGACCAAAGGAACAGAATAGAGAACCCAGAAATAAAACTGTATAGCTATGGCCAACTGATTTCCAATAAAGCAAACAAAAGCATACACTCAGGAAAAGATGCCCTATTTGCTAAATGGTGCTGGGAAAGTTGGGTAACTACATGCAGAAGAATGAAACAGGATCCCTATCTCTCACCTTATTCAGAAATTAACTCAAGGTGTATTAACACCTAAATGTAACACTTTAATCCATAAAAATTCTGGAAGAAACCATAAGAAAAACTCTTCCGGATATTGGCCTAGGCAAAGAATTTATGACTAAGAGCCCAAAGGCAAATACAGCAACAACAAAAATAAATAAATGGAATTCAAACTAAAAAGTTTATGCACAGCAAAGCAAATAATCAACAGAATAAATAGACAACTTATAGAATGGGAGAAAATATTCACAAATTATACATCGAAGAAAGGGCCAATAGCCAGAATCTACAAAGAACTCAACAATCAACAAGATAAAAACAAATAACCTCATTTATAAAGTGGAAAAAAGATGCAAACAGTTATTTCAAAAGAAGATAGAAAAATGTCCAAATGATATATGAAAAGATGCTCAACATCATTTATTATCAAGGAAATGCAATTAAAGTCACAATGAAATAACACCTTGTCCCATCAGAATGGACATTATTAAGAAAAAAACACAAAAACAGATGTTGGCATAGATACAGTGAAAAGAAACACTACTGGTGGTACTATAAATTAGTATAACTTCTATGGAACACAGTGTGGAGATTCCTCAAAGAACCAAAAGTAGATGTACCATTTGATTCAGCAATCACACTATTGGGTATCTACCCAAAGGAAAAGAAATCATTATATCAAAAAATACCTGCACCCAAATGTTTTTCAGAGCACAATTTAAAATTGCAAAGATATGGAATCAACCTAAATATACATCAATTGGTTAGTAGATAAAATATAGTATATACATATAGAGAGAGTACTACTCAGCCATAAAATGGAATGAAATAATGTCATTTACAGCAACTTGCATGGAACTGGGGACCATTATGAGATGGGGAACCTGTGCCCTCTGGGCAACATGTGGCCTTCTGGATCCTTGAGTTAGGCTTGTTGACTGGATCCAAATTTTACAAAACAAATCCTTTGGTAAAATTTGGATGCGGTCAAGGGGACGCACTTGGTGATCTGGAGTGCCACAGGCCAGAGGAGAGGTTAGGAATGGGAAGAGGATAAAAACTTACCTATTTATTCTGGTGACAGGCACACTAAAGCCCTGATTTCAGCATTATATAATTCATCCATGTAACAAGAACACTGTGCCCCCTAATATTTTGAAATGAAAATTGTTATTTTTAAAAATTCCTTCCCAACATCTTAAACATTCAAAAACATTCATGAATGTTTGTTGCAGGTTTGATACTAAACCAATTTAGAGCAATTGCGATTTATGTTGGTGTGTGAAATAAAGTAAGGATCTACTTGATTTTTTCCTCCAAATGTTACCTGTTGTGTTATATACAGTATGTTGCTATCTCAGGATGGCCACAGAGAGAAAGAAAAACTAATGAGAGTTAGAATTAGGAGACTGCCTCATAAAAATGTTTTCATACTTCAGAGAGAAGGCTTTCTGCTATTTTTGTCATAACATTTTTTTGTGTCCTACATACTAAAAATGAGTCAGTATTTTTACACGTATTTGAAGCTACCTTTAAAGCTGTTTCAGAAAATGTAGCAAATTTTTAGTTCAAGAATATCTTTTTTTATTAATGCCAAAATGTGATTACTAGAAAACTGAGTCTATAGTTTGATTTTTTTAAGTTGTGGTAAGAAAAAAACACATAATATTATCATATTAACCATTTTTAAGTGTACAGTTCTGTACTGTTAAACATATTCACATTGTTGTCAACTAATCTTCAGAACTCTTTTTCTTGCAAAATTGAAACTGCATACCCACTAAACAATAACTTACCATTTCCCCCTCCCCAATCCCCTGGAAACCATCATTGCATAACGCTTTCTTTTTCTAACAATTTGACTATTTTAGTTATTTCATATAAATGAAATCATATACTATTTGTCTTTTGGTCACATTGTATTTCCCTTAGCATAATGTTCTCAAGGTTTATCTATGTTAAAGTATGTCTCAAAATGTCCTTCTTTTTTAAGTGTGAATATCATTTCATATATATATATATATATATGAATATATATATAGGGGTCTGTGTGTGTGTCTATTTATATAGATACACACACACACACACACACACACACACCCCACATTTTGTTTATCCATTCATCCATCCATCAGGGATACTTCCACCTTTTGGTATTGTGAAGAATGCTGCTATGAAATAGGTGTACAAATACCCTTTGAAATGCTCCTTCCAATTCTTCTGGATACACAACCAGAGTGGAATTGTAGGGTCACATAATAATTCTATTTTTAATTTTTTGATGAATAGTCATAATGTTTTCCATAGACGCTGCATCATTTCACATTCTCAAAAATAGTTGATCTTAAACTTCGAAATATAGTTTTCTCTCATCTCTTGTTTATAGAGCAAGGACCAGCTTTTCTATTTTATTTATGATATATCTTTATGGATACAGTAAAATTCTAGAATTGAGTACCTAAGTAATGATGCAAAGTTAGATTTTGATCAGTGACTGCTCCAACCCATCTCCAGATTGAGAGTTAAAGCTATTTTTTGTTTGTTTGTTTGTTTGTTTTTTATTTATTTTTCTGTAGGGGGTGAGGAGTAGTTAGGATGCACAGTAACTGTCTCATCATTTCAAATTTTCCCAGATTAATGTTTGCTCAGCTGTGTTCCAGAGTTTTTACTTTTGAACTTTATGTGACAACAAAGACTAACTAAAAATATTTTTTTCACAACTATGCAATAACCCATCCACATATTATATACAATTTAGTTTTGGACTCTACTTATAGCATCGGAGAAAGATCATATAGTTAGTGTATTTTGATTGTGGGAATGGTATATTTGGGAGGGCAGCTGTTGTTATATTTAATCAGAAGCCTGAGATTGCTTAAGTTTTCATGTCCTACCAATTGCAAATTCTGAAATATCTTTGGGGTTCTGTAATTCTTTTGGAAGTTTTTCCTAATGTTTCCTTTGGAACAAGATTTATAGGAATTACTTAACTGATTCTGTAAATGGTCCTTACTCTGAATTAGTGATATTTTCACTAGAAGTTAAATGATACAAAGTTTTCTGTGACTAATGTGTAGAAAGTTAAAAACCTTAATAAGCTTCAAGGTTTGTTCTCAGTTACACCTCTCCCCAATAGAGAAATCTAAAGCTAGAGCAACATTCAGAACAGTAAAGCAATCACTCAGGCAATACATATTTCCAAATAGAAATTCCATAATTCAGAAACACTTTAAGATAACATGTTTTAGGGTAAATATATAGGAAACACTGAGAATGAGGTAAAGCACTGAGAATTAGATGAGAGAATCTCATCATAAAATTGAATTTCTAACCTATAAATGAGGACCTTAAAAAATAATGTTTACCCATTTTTAGGCATTTAAAATTAATCTATATTTTATTTGACTGTAAATAAATGATGACAGTAAAAATCAACTATATAGTTGACTTTGCTAATACAAGGCTGCCAACCTGGTACATTCTATAAAGAAAGGTCTCAGCTAACAGCCAGACAGGGATTAAACAGCTAAGTAATAGATCATTATGCAGGTAACCACTAGCCTGTTCTTTGTGCCTGTAAATATGAAAACATTTATATCAATGTATCCAAATGTAATGATTATTAAACAAAGTCTAAAGGAACTGATATATACATTTTACCCTGGAATACCACAGTTATGAACTGCACGGGTCCACTTACATGCAGATTTTCTTTCCCCTCTGCCACCCCTGAGACAGCAAGACCAACCCCTCCTCTTCCTCCTCCTCCTCAACCTAGTCATCGTGAAGATGAAGAGGATGATGATCCACTTTCCACTTAATGAATAGTAAATATATTTTTTCTTCCTTATGATTTTCTCAATATTGTAACAATTTCTTTTCTCTAGTTTACTTTTGTAAGAATACAGTATACAATACATATAGCATACAAAATATATGTTAAGGCACTGTTTATGTTATTGATAAAGCTTTTAATCAATAGTAGGCTATTTACAGTGAAGTTTTGGGGAACCAAAGGTTATATGGGAATTTCTGACAGCATGGGGTTGGCACCTCTAACCCCTACATTGTTCGAGGGTCCAGTATGTTAAAAGGTAATATATTTCTCTATTATTTAATATTCTAATAAACAAAATAATATGTCTCTATCCATAATATACTAGAAAAACCAATAAATAAACAAGACCTTAATAATTTCAATTTTATCACAAATCAACCCAAGATTTAAATCCAAAGAATTTGCAAAAATAAAAGATTGTGAGAATTTCATTTGATATAAAGAAAGAAAGAACATCTTATATAAAGGGTAAGTATATCTGCCCTAAATAGAAAGGCTTTCACAAATACCATACTAGCTCTCAATTTTAAATAATCTACCATCAATTCAAACCTTAACATCATTTTAACTTCTTATATCCACTGTTGTGCAGTAATCAAAGGAATCTTACAGAATTTAGACTTGCTGATGCACTATGACTTAATACAATAAGATCTTACCTTGTCCTTAAATAAACAATATATAATAATAAAACACTTCTTGTTCCTACTAAAAGGTCAAAAGCTTTAAATTCTACATATATGAAAATCTATACATTATTTCTTTTCAGTATTGTATGGGATTATTTAAGCTGAAAATTCATGTTTTTTTAATCTAAAAAATCCAGACATTATTTATTTATTTATTTATTTATTTATTTTTTAGCTGTTACTTCCAAGTCCTATTTTTATTTTTCTCTTTAGTAGTGAAGTATTTAACTACATAAAAATGTTAAAAGTACATTTTATACCCTTTCACCTACCTGACAGAAAATAGATGCAATAATTTGCCATATTTGTGGCAGATGTTTTTTTTTAAATCAGTGATGTGCATACTGCTAAATATCACTGTGCAATACTTTCCCACTCTCTCTCCAGAAGTAACAACTATCCTAAAGTTGCTGTGTATTTCTCTCATGAGTATTTTCCTTTCTATGCATGTATCCATAAACAATATACATTAACCTGGGGATTGGGAACCTGTGGCCTTAAGGCCACATGTGGTCTTCTAGGTCTTTAAGTGTGGTCTTTTGACTGAATCCAAATTTTACAGAACAAATCCTTTTACTTTTATTAATAGATTTTTGTTCATCTTTTATATTTTTATGTTATTTTTAAAATGAACAAATTTAAAATATCAAAGAATAAAATAAGTTTCAATGAAATAATCCTCCCATATTGACCAGCAGAATTAGAACATTAGTAAACCATAAGGGCTAAATTGATGGCTGCTATGTTCATTATTTTGTTCTAACTTCCCTGCCTGACTGGTGCCACTACTGCACCAGGCTAGTTGGCGAGAGTTTATGGAAGTCGAGCACACCAATCTGTTATCAGCTTTTTGACAACAGTGTACTGTATTTCTGTTTTAAGTGGAAATTGTGACTAGTTGAACAGCTTGACAGTACTTTTTAATTCAGTCTGCTTAACAGTCCATAATGTAAAAGAAAAGCAAGAGAACACTGAAGGAAGAAAATAGACATTTAATGAGGGTTGGGAATTATAATATTATCTTGTTTCTGCTCAAGATAAGATGATTTGCTTGCTTTGTGATACTACAATATCAACATTAAAGAAATTCAATGCTCATCAGGACCACAAATATTTTAAATTAGAGGGAGGCATGAAAAGCTGTATTGCAGAAATTAAAATATGAAAAACAAAAGCAAAGACAATTCTTCCAAGCATCAATAAGACCTGGAAATAATTCCACTGAAGCGACTTATAAAGTAGCTTATATACTTGGGGGAAAAAGGAAAGCCATTGAGTAATGCAGAAATTGTGGAAGAATGCATTGTCAAACTTGTAGGATGCTTACTTAGGTCCTGGTAATGTTTCACAGTACAAAACTTCCTCTTTCAGGAAGAACCATAACTGATGGGCAGCATGAATTAGTGTTTAACTAAACAGAATAACTTCATGCAATACTGCAAAAGGAAAATATATATTATTCAATTGCTCTGGATGAATCAACTGATACTACTGACTACTGCACAGGTTTTATACCTCATTCCGGTCATAACAGAAGATTTTCTTTGCTACAAAGAGTTATTTGCCTTGGGTACTCTTTTTAACACAACACGGCAATAGATATCTTTAACAACTTTCAAGATCAATGTCATAAAGTTGGACTGAATTTGGTAAATTTAGTGAGTGTATGTACAGATGGTACACCTTCCATGAGAGGAAAACATGAAGGGTTTTATTGTACAGATTAAAAGAAAAGATGTTTAACAAATCCAGATGCTCTCATTTATTTTCATTGTATCTATCATCAGCAAATCTCTGTTTTATGTGACACTTTCCAATAAGTTATAAATATTGTTAACTATATTGAAGCAAATGTAACATGACTCAGTTTCATAACATGCTAAATTTGAACTATGAGGTATTCAGTGTGGATTTGCTGTATCATTCTAAAGTGTTTTGGCTATTGCAGGGACAGGAGTTGGCTAAATTTTATCTCTGTGAGAATAGATAGCTAAATTTTATGAAGAACAGAATCAGCAATGTGAATTATTGAAAGATTTCTATAGGAATGCAGCATTTCTGTGTGATACATGTCAAATCAATATGACTTGAATCTTTCTTTGCAATGTAAAACTAAGTCTCTATATGATATGTGGCAAAAAAAACCCAAACAAACAACAACAACAAAAAAAAAAAACCAAGCATTTCACAATAAGCTTTTTCCAAAACACTTCAAAAGGAAATTTCAGATGAACACTTTCCCCAGTTAGCAAAGGTCATTGATGAGCAGGATGATATATGTGAATCATTTGAAGAATACACAGCTTTTATACCCTATTTATTGGAGAGAATATAATGCAAGTTTCACTGACTTTGAGAATCATGACATCACACACAAATTAGCATTTCAGCCTCATGTAGTTGATATCACCAAGGCACCCAAAGAACTACAGATGGAATTGATTGAGCTCTTAGTAGATGACATTTTAAAAGTCATTGTTTGATACTAGGAAAGATTCAACTGAAATATGAAAAAATGCAGTAGAATACCCACGGCTTCAGCAACATGCCTAAAAAATGTTTTCTTGCTTTTTACCCACTTCTTGTTGCTAATCTATCGTCTACTACCTAACCCAAATCAAGATGCCTTTAATGTCACAAATGACTGATACTCATCTACAGAGTCAACTGAAACTGCAGACCTCCATGCTGCAACCAAATATTCAAAATGCTTTCCCACAAAAAACAGATAAAACAAAGTCATTAAAAGTTTACTTAACTTTAAAATTAACAAATAGTTTTCATTTTTTGAAATTATGAAGTGCAGAATAGTTGTATTTTTACAAAATATGCACATTTTTAAGTATATCTAATTGAAGTTTCTTGAATGTGATGTTATTTGATTACACCTAAATTAATGTGGCCTTCCAACATGAAAAGGTTCCCCACCCCTACACTAAACTTTCACACAGGAGATATTTTACTGTACTGGAGAATTTCAACAACTCATAACATTTAGCAGGAATAAGGAAAGGTAAAGGGCAATGACAACCACAAAAATCTCTGTTTCTTCTACAGTAAAATTATCGACATCACTTACAGTTCAAAGCAGGCTAGCAGGAAGATTCTGTTCCATGCAGACATCCAGGTTTCTGTACTCCTTTCATCTTAAGGCTCCACACTTTTCCACATTCAAAAGGTCTCTATATTTAGCAGATAAGGGAAGAGAACAGAGGATTCAGTTGGGAAGATTTTATAAGCCAGTCGTGCAATTAGCATATATCACTTCTTCCCACAGTCTATTGGTCAGAACTCAGTAATCTGGCTAAAATTACTTGCAAGGGAAGGTTGAGAAACATGTTCTAACCCTGCTTCCAGGAATAGTCACTGCTTCAGTATTTAATGGTTATATCTTTTCCCTTTTGTGAACTACATATTTATATACTTTGCCATTTACTTCTGGGTTGCTTATCTTTTCTTATTGATATGTAGGTATCCCTTACAAATATTCTTTTTTAATTCCTCATCAATATTGTGCATTTTAAATATTTTCTCTTAGCGTGATTTGTCTTTTTTTACAACTATCTGTAAAAAATATAAAATATATTTTCTTTTATTGTTTTTGCTATTGAATATCTTTCTCCCCCATCCCACATATCAAAGATATCCTATAGTTTCTTTATTTTATTCTAAAAAGTTTTAGAGATATGCTTTCCACAAAAATATATTATTTTATTTTTGTGTATGTTTTTGTTTTTAGTGTACACTGGGCTTTGTTTTTGTACTTGCTTTTAGGGCACACTGGGCTTTTGGAACAAGGAATGAATTTTTTTAAATTGTCTTCTTCATTCTACCAATTTTTTTACTTTTGCAAATCTAATTAGAGATTTTGCAATGTCTTCTTTATTCTCTCATGTCTTTCAACTTTTATATTAATGTGCAACATTCTAGTTAAATTTCTTATTGTAGTTTTTAAGATAATTAGCCTTTTAGCTGTGTCCATTGTGCTATTCAGCCCATCTTTTTTTTTTTTTTTGGAGACAGAGTCTCGCTCTGTCACCCGGGCTAGATTGCCATGGTATAAACCTAGCTCATAACAATTTAAAATCCCAGCTCAAGCAATTCTCCTGCCTCAGCCTCCTGAGTAGCTGGGACTACAGACATGTACCACCACCCCAGCTAATTTTTTCTATTTTCAGTAGAGACAGGGTCTCACTCTTGCTCAGGCTGGTCTTGAACTGACCTCAAGCAATCCTTCCACCTTGGCCTCCCAGAGTGCTAGGAACATCCTTTAATTTTTTAAATCCACCATTATGCCTATCTTTCTATAGCTGCCTCTTAGTTTATGATAGTAGCTCATTTATTTTCTTATGTTGTCATATGTTGACTTTGAAGCCCTCTTCGATTGCATTATAAATCTACAATTTTTCAATTTGTTTTCATGTAAATAATGTTAGTTTTCCTAACATCCTTGCTATTTCTTGAGTTTGTATATAGCATCTGGATAGAATGACCAACTCATCCCAGATTTCTTAGAATGTTCCTGAATTTTAAACTTAAAGTCCATATCCTGGGAACCATATGAGTCCCAGAGAAGCCAGAATTTTTAGTCTCTCTGCTTTTAGGTCAAAATTCACTGATGTTAGGCCTGGGCAGTCATCAATTTTTTAAGCAAACAAAAACACAAGGAAAAGAAACTCATGGAGATAATTTCTCCCATCTGAAAATAAGTGGAAAGAGAATGTGGGAACAATAAAAATATGTTTGTCTAAAAAAAAAAGGAAGAAAATATTATGTAGTCTTGATGACTGGAAAGCATATTTAGAAATATCATGTCTGATTGAAAAGAAAGATGTCATATTGTGTATTTGCATTGCTCTGGCAAACATTCTACTTTAGGGCTATAGGAATGGGTTCAAAATTAAAAGTTATTTCAATTATAACAGCAATGAAAATGTCCCTATTTATGTTTTCACATATCTTCTTTTCATGTGTTATCAATTAATACAATATAAAATTATTGATTTTATTTTGTTTATAGAGATGAGTAAACAGAGTCAGACTAGTTGTATACCCAAATTTTTTATGACACTAAATTGTTGACCTTAAGCTTTCCTCTGCACTTACTCTTATGATGGCAAATAGAAAGAAGAGAGGCCACCCAGTAGATTTAGAACTTCAACTGGTTAATTATTTCTTAATTGTTTCATTAGTTTTATAAATTTTATGTGATAAATATCAAGATAAAATTGCAATTACTTTTGTGTAAGCACGAGGGATTTCTGAATGATACTGTATTTTTAAATCTTATCCCAATTATTATTTTATGTCCTAGAACTTACAGTGAATTCTATATGTGTTTTTTTCAAATCAAAGCTTAAAAATTTCCATAATTTTTAAAGCTTAAAGCATATCTCTAATAATTTTAGGAATTTACACATTTCAACCATCAAAAACTTAGTAATCAGGAAATGTCCTCAACATATATTTAACAAAAGGAAAGCTTAGACAATAAATATATTTAAAAATTGTCTTTAAAATATATAATTATCTACCTTAAAAATAATGAGAATTTATTAAAACCAACACAATTAGAAATAGCTGTTCCCAAAGGAATGATAAACTTCTTGGTCTACTCTCAAAAATATTAATTAAGGGAAACAGTTTTGCATTGTATTAATGATTTACAAAAAAATGAGAATAATATTTCATTTCTGCTTCAACTGAAAGGTAGACCTTAATTATTCATTTTACAATACAATTAAAAAAGATCTTATTAAGCCTATCATTGAATGTTTTATATTAGTATATTACTATTTTAAAACATTATTAATTTTGTACCAGTCATTGTTTTAAAATTTACATAAGTATCTGAAAAAATGTTTAACAAATTTGAAATATGTATTAGAATCTTTTGTGTCCATGGAGGGAAAATAAAATATTAAGAACTTAACATTAGAAACTGCCATATTATGAAAAATCTTTAGTATTAATAACATAGTGAGGAACATGTAGAGACTGAAGGAATTTACTCATTTGCAAACTTTTCCTTTGTTAATCTTCCCAATTTCTAACAAACATGCATGTTAGTGAGAAGCTTATCACCCTTAGAGCAGAAACTCTATTCATTTCATTGTTTCTTGTATTAAAGGAAGATATTAGTGCAATTACATTCTGTTTATGTCATTGGGTAGGTCTCCAGAAAAGCTCTTATCCATCAAGTGAAAATCAATTGCCTTTTCTTTATGTAGCAGACAGGTAATTACTATGATTTTCCTCTTTTAAAGTTAAAGTCCAAAACACCACTTCCAGGTGACTAATGCTTTAAGTTGGTTAGAGTAAGATGGACAAATGATGTGAGTCAGGGATCTGGGAAACAGCTGAAGAAGTTCCATGATGTAGACATACCAGAGAACTAAATTCTGATACACAGAATGAGCTGGGATTTCTGAGCTTAAAGCCTTTATGATCATCTTATCTGTGCGGTGTCTCTGGCTAACACTTGATGTAGTCTTTAACATTTTTGGCACAGGAAGTTGTTTGCAAAAATCTTTCTCAAAATAGTGAAACAATACATATTATTAATGCTGGACAATATGTTAATTTTAAATTATGTAATAACTAAATGTTTTTCTACTGAATTGCAAATAAGTGTACTAGAAACTCATTTGGGTGCAGTAATATCTAAGAGGAAAGATTTTAAATTTGGTGATTTACTTTCTTTTATAATATTGGGCAATACCTAGGTGAGAGGACTGTTTTATAAATTGACCTAAAAAAATTTTACTCCTCCATCATTATACAGGATTTGGGGTGACTCGAACATAAAAATATACCTAAAAGGTGACTTACTATGTATAACTCATATGCCCATATTCATAGAGAGAGGAAGTTTAGAGTTAGAATAGCTGAGTTTGAATTGTTTGAGACCAATCTATCTGTGCTTTGGAAAGTCATTTAACCTTTGTGAGCCTCATTTTTCTCATCTCTAAATTTTCATGGTAATAATGACACTTGTCTCCCAAAGTTACAGTGAGAGTTAAATATGATTTGTAAGAAAGTACTTTGCAAGCTATAAACTTCCTTTGAGATATTATTATTTAAAAAATTGCACATGACATGTTCTACCTAAGTTTCTTGTATATGCCAACCAGCCCCAGCCAATGCCAAATTTTAAAATACAGCCCTTTAAAATCAGTTCTTCTTTAAGGACAAAAATTTACATCTCTCCTGGTGCCCACAAATAGGTCAGATATTATCTACCTATTGGACAACTCATTAATTTCAAACTGCATCCATCTCTTCAGAGAAAATAAATAATCCAGAGTTGTTTTTAAAACTGTAGGGCAAAAT
>JAQIFY010003653.1:0-12369 GCA_028533085.1 Varecia variegata
AAAAAAGTCCAGAAAGGTTGCTTTTATGCTGATGGAGATATTTAAACTGTAATTTAATATGGCTCCTGAGAGGTTCCTTCTAGGAACATGTGGATGAATGGTGACTGAGCATGTGATTCCTGAAACAATCAAAGATCACAGAGAGAGTAAGGACATGCTTTACCAACAAGGGCTCTGCATTGCTGCAGCCGTCACACACAGAGAAGAGCACGCTTCCTCAGGTTTCGCTCTGTCCCTCGCTGCACACACTGTGAGAGACGCCCTCGGCTGGCACCTCCCAATCTCTGACATGATTACAGAGCGATCTGCCTCTCAGGGTCTCCTGATAGTCAGGAGGCCAAATCAGAGAGCTCAGAACAGATGCATGATTAAGCATGTGTTTCCCTAAAGTTTACAATACGTCCCTTATAAATCTCTATAATATTACAAATTTACTTCATTTCTGTTTTGAATTACCTTCTCTTGAACACAGTCATAATTCTCATTTTTCACAAATATTTCTTCATAGCTCTGAACACAAAGAACTAAAATTATAAGCTGAAAAATATGAGCATAATTAAGGTAATTTGTAACCCTAGCTTTAAGAAAATATTATGAGCTGAATCCATTTAGAATCTTCTAATTAAACAGTAATAACCTTTTTTAAGGATAAGCTAATGAGTTTTTTTTTTTTCACTATTTCTCCACTTCCATCATTCCTATTCTAGAATTACATATATGTACAAATGTTGGGTTGGGGACAGAATTTAAGTCCTTTTGTAATGCCTCTCTTGTGAATTATCCCTGATGTGTTTGAATAAACCTGCCACCATGTCTTGATCTCTAATCTGTTAGTTTCATATTCAAAAGGTTTCCAAAGTTACCATTGGTATGAGAGACACAAAACCACCCACGTCTAAAATAACCAAAATTTATGAGTGGCTCAGTGATTTAATGGATTCTAAAGGTATTTCTCCATTTCATGGAACAGTGAAAGTCTGTGCACATTAAGCATGCAGCATCCACTGCATTAGCGATGCAAGATTCCTCTGTCGTCAGGTAGAGGCCCTGTCTCATGAAGACAGCACTGAGACATGCAAGGACCCTCAGTAAAAACTCATCAATATTTTCAAAACACATCACATTTCTCTTGTGCTCATTTGAGAGACATTAGCAACCTTATTAGGCTCTCTGTTCTGAATTATCTCCCTGTCTTAATCTTTGACCTACTAATATTTCAAAATGCATTAAGGTAACAATTAGATCCTTCCTTGTTCCTCTCTTTATGCTCATCAGGCATTTGGCACCCTCTTATAAGCATAATAAGACTCATTTTTCTTCTGCTCTGTGTGATAGGCTTTTATTTTAAATAGGTGAATATAAATTACTGCTTGATGTTGTACAACTTCAGTGAGATAATGATGGGAGTAGAGAAGGAAAAAGAGGAGCTAGAGGGAAGGAAATTTTAAATCAGGAGAATATTGATGATTCAGAACGATGCCATTTGAAACCTATTAAAAGAACATTTTTGACCATTTTTTCACATTTGAAAATGTTTGCATTACTTCCCTTATTTTCCCTTCAGATGCCAGTAAATGATTTTTCTATCTCCTGCCACCACCCACAGATTCTTCTTTGCGATGTTTGTGTTCTTGATGACATAAATCATCATTTCTCTGTGTATTTTAATGTACCCAATAGAGTGTCAGGCATGCCCTCACACACACACACAAATATGTATATTTGTATATGTATATAATTAGACATGGAAACAGACATTCACATAGACTCCAAAATTGTTTCTAAATTGTTGCCAAGATGTTTCTTAATCATGTAATAATTTCCCTGGCCCCTCAAAAAACCCCTTCTATGTCTTTGTACTAGTTCTATGTGGTAGAAGCTAATATTAGCTTCCAATCAAAAATGCAGTTATTAATGACATGAATTTTCTTGATGGATTTGTGCTCATGCCAAATAGAATGCTTGATAGATTATTAAAAAGTAGACCTGCTGATCCTGCTAAACTCCAAAAGCCCAGAACAACAACAACAAAAAAAAAAACAGTTGCCAAGTATCCCCTCAACTTTCAACAGCAAGCTGCTAGGCAGTCCATGGATTACTGGACAAGGTATGGCCCAACACAGTCCCTCCGGCCCAGGGGAGCCCACCCCTGTAGTGGAGACTGAGGACATCAGTTTGGACAGAGCTGTCCATGAAGGGTGAATAGTGAGGGGCTCCCAAGAAAGTCTTCAAGGGACCATCAAAAAGCTTAATCCACATCCCTGGAAGTTTGGGAATGTGGATAAGTTACGAGGTGATACTCAAAATATTTAACAACTGCTACTACACAGACATTGGAAATGGCTGGAATGGGATCCTGGAGCCCTATGGGGCCAGAAATTACCTCTTAATTGCTGAATGGTAGAAGAGTAAGAATCACAGAGGAAGAGGAAGAAGAAAGGGGATACCTACCTGATTGGGTCACTCAGGGTAACTTACCTAGCAAACTGAAAGAAGTATTTTTATATTTTAACCACCTGTAAGATTCTGCCACTGACAGAAGATCAACCTTGACCAACACCTGATTTACACAAGCAACACAGAAGGTCAAAAGAGAGTCTGATGCTGCTGGCTGTTGGCAAAGGCCAAGGGAGTGAGAGGAAGGAAGAGGTGTGTGCGAAGGGGAGGACGAGACAGACAAAGACAGAGACAGAGAGAGACAGAGGTGTGAATCTGGAATGAGCAGCACTTTCTCACTTTCAGCTGCAGCAAAGTAGAAAGAAACACTAATTTCCAATTTTTGAATTTGATTATTACTCTGGTCTGGACATTTTTATGGCTGAAGTGAGACTGTCCTCTGGAGTTTTATTTGAGTTCTTTATTATGTAAGTGTAATTGAATAAACCCTGAGGCAAACCTAAGAGTTCATCCAGGGACAAGGAAAGAACTGTCTATCCCACTATCTATCTGGGTTTAAAAGGTTTTTAGCAGGAAAAGTAAACTTTGTTTTCTCTTTGTCCCTTAACATTCACTCAATAGAAGGGTTATAATAGCAAGGCATCCAGTTTGAAGTTAAGCTGATATTTGGACAAAACTGGGCTTGTCTGATAAACTGGTGGGAAGAGCTGACAGTACTTACTGGACATGATGGTTTGTTGTATTATATTTGGTTGGTTTGGGTTTCGTTTGGGGCTAACACTAGAAAAGGAGCAAATTAGTAAAAATTTAGCCTCACATAGATGTGTATTTGTAAAAGAGTGGAATATTTTAGTAGCTGTTTCAGATAATTGATACTTCTTTTGATACTACAGTATAACTCAACTAGTGGTAGTTTCTAAATATTACTTATATGGATCTTACAAATTTTAAATTATTTTATTACACATTACCAAAAAATTGCATTTATTAATATCATTACCATCTTCTCAGTAAAGTCTTCCTATATTGTGAAACTAGCAAACTCACAGTGGCAAAAACAAGTTTTCCAAAATTCTTACTTTCATTTGAAGTAACTTTATCACTGGCTAAAAATACTGTCTTTTGGTTTCTTTAAAGTAACACGCTCACACAATTCATTTTTGAGAAATACGTCTGCCAAATATCAAAGTCTGAAAACCATAGTTTGTCTGCAAGTCATTCTTTAGGGTACAACTAGTGTCCCATGAAACAGCAGCTAGCTCATCTCACAACTCAGACAATCACACAAGTGTTTTCCTCAAAACACCATCATACATCATCACCAGCATATTAAAAAGATGCTGAACTCAAAAGTAGAGATTTAATAAAATTAATTATTTTTCTTGCTTCATCAAAAATATTCTCAAGTGAAACTAGCATTTTTTTTAAATACTGAGAATATGTGGCTGTGAAGAATCTAATGGTTGCTTGGACAGTTTGCTGCCACTGCCTTGATCTGTGCGAAGTTGCCATCGGTGTTATACTCCATTACGTTTATAAATAACATCAGTGGAAAAGACATATAAAATCTTAATATTATTATGAAAATAGTTTTTAACTTTGCAGTCCCCCTGAAAGGGTGTTGAGCATCCCCTGGGAAACACACACCACATTTGGAATCTCCTGGGCTAGATTATACAGTAGTGGTGGGGGGAGACAAGTTCAGTATATGGAGGAGACGGAGAAATAGCGTACTGGTGTCTCAGAGTGAATTGGCATGATCTGAGTTACACAGCCTTAAGAGACAAAGCCTGCCCTAGAACCCAGGTGTCCTGGCTTCAGGTACAGTACTGATTTTTCTACACACTACAGTCACAGTTGTTTCATCCCTTATCTCAGCGAACCTCAGTTAAAGCTACATAGACATAATCTTACATCCTCACGATTTTCCAATGCCTTACCAAAAAGGAAAAAAATGTGTAGGATAAGATTACTGCATTGATTTTATGCATAAGATAAGATACTGTCCTGTGAGCACTGTTTAAGTGCATTCCAGTGAAGAAATCAATATTCTTCAGAAGAGGATTTTTGCTGTTACAGCCACAGTCTCTGGTACCAACTTGGTGACACAATATTATTAATAGAGCATAATGGTCATCAAAAGACTGGAAATGCACAGAAAGACATAATGGGTTTTTTGAAGAGTAGATAGAGTTTGATTGCTTTGTCTTATTAACGAGCATCCTCTATACCTGGAAGTGATTGTGTTTATCAAGCAGAGCTTCGTGCCGTTTATGAATTGCAGAATCAAGCACTTCCCTATGGCAGACAATAAAATGAAAATACAATTTTGTCTTATCTCTTTTTTCTAGAAAGGAATTTTAAAGAAAAACTGAAGCAATTTAGTTCTGGGAATAGAAAACATTGTGTAGATGCAGGGTGGGAGGGATAAGTGGTGATAGGTTTTTGAACCCAGAAGATATTTGATATGAGAGAATTAAAACTTTGTTTGCAAAATGTTGCAAAAGATGCCCTGCTTTGCATATTGGTTATGCAACTTGGGTTTTCAGCACTCTTTGGGCCTAAAAATGTTCTCTGCTGATTGGATATGAGAGATGTGAGTGACACAAAGGATGCTTCTACAACAAAGAGGAAGAGTGTGTCATGTTTAAAGAACCCATAAAATGCCAAAGGTATGAACAAGTTGTACTATTGATATTTCTACCCAAGAAGAGTGTTATGTTTGATCTGTAAGAGTGAGACAAAGTCAACTCCAATTTTATATATCTATGTATATACACACAGAACTAATTTTATCTATGTATATATAAATACATATATAAATTAATTTATTATATATAATTAAACTTATGTATATATACATAAATGTATAAATAATTTATACATACAAAATTAGGGTTTGGCTTTTGTCTCCTATAGATGTGTACATATATACATATATATATGCATGCATATATATATATGCATTTTTATATACATGTGTATATATAAATTTATATAATGGTAAACAATCTAAAATCACCCAAAGCTTAAGAGCATAAAAAGATGAATATTTATTTAAAATATTTCTAAACTTATTGTATAAATATTACTTCTTACTCCAATTTCTTTTATCATCTGATTATTAAAACTTTATTAGACCCATAAATACTGAATAGTTTCCATACTAACAAATTTGCCCTATAATTTTTGAAACTATTAATTATACTTGCATATATCTTTATTTGTGAGAATTTATGCAAAGCTTGCACATAATGATCATGGGATGTAGCAAATCACTTTGGCTATGTAAAATATTTTATTTATTAAAAATGGAAAGAATGAAGGTACAACATGGGGTAACATCAGGTTATTTTCTTAAATACAACTGAAACAATTTCCAGTACCTTTACAATTCCCTAACTGAAAAATTTTGTAGAGATGTTTCCTAAAGCAGTGTTTTTTGTGTTTCTAAACATGGTAGAAGAGATTGAGAAGGAATGTACAATTCTTCAATTATGGGCTCAATGGCCCATAATAGGGGCCAATGTCTGCTTCTTTCAAACCTGCCACTTTGCCTAAAACACCACTGGTAAGTACTATACACCACCTCCATGTGCGATAAGTAAATTTGTTCAGCGACATTTACATGGCACACGTATGTCTCCTTGCATGGAACTGGTGTAGCTGTGAAATTCTGTGATTTTGATAAAAATAAAAATATGATTTCTTTCTTTTGAAGGTCTTTTATTTCAGATACAGGGTTTTAGAAACCTCTATCCTTTTCTTTCTCTCCGACTCATGCAAGTTAACTGCAGAAATGTTTGCCCATCAACTATACATAAAGTCAGGCTCTTGACAATGCTTTATCAAAGATGCTAGAAGAGTCCGAGGCGAATGCTTACATGACTAGGTGACACATAAGCACTAAGTAGTGTCCTATTAAAACAATGGAGAGCAAAATGGCACTGGACTTTCTATTCAAATCTCATTCAGTGCACATGATAAATTGATGAAGAAAATCGATTTTCAATGCAAATGTGAAAGAAGAGAGAATAGGTGCTGATTAGTTTATCAAATTGCTTTTTACACAATCTTCATTTTGCTCAAACAGTCCAGTTCTTGGGAATCTCAAGATGGTTTTTTACTGATGCTGAAAATGGGAGAAAAAAGTTTTACTTTCTTTTAATACACATTTGGAAATAATGCTAAGTCAGCTACACTCAAGTACAAACCTGTCAATCAAATTAAGAGAAAAAGAAAGGATCACCCACTCAACTGCTAATTGCAGAATTAAGTTAATTTGTACGATATAACAATAAATGTCTTCAACTGCCACTCTTGCTTCTATTCCACTGCACGCTTCCTTCGGGGTACAGAATCTGCTTCCCTTTACATTCTACATGCTCTTGAAGTATAATTTTTTTCTTCCATGCCCTTTAACTTTGCAAATAAATTTACACTCTATAGACCATTACTTTCTCATATAACAAGTTTTAAAGATAAGCTGTAGTATCATTTTAAGAAGTAAATACTGAGAGCCTGCTACCTGCCTGGTATTATTTGAGGCACCAATTCTGGTATTTCTAGCCAGGAACTTTTCTTTAGAGCATGCCTCTGATTGGGGTGGTCCCAGGAACACCCAGAGGTTAGTCACATCTGCAATTAGTGACATGGTGAGAACTATCTGACATTAATAGAATCAGAACAGATGCATCACACTCACTCCCATTTACTAACATGGTAGAAAATCTGAAGGAGAAATAATGCTTATTCTTTTCTTCACTTTTTGCTAGGTAGATAGCCCATGTTAGTCATTTAAAAATCAGCTCTCCATCTGATAAACGTTGATCAAGAAATCACTAATGAAACAGAAGCAGCTCTCCACACTTTCTCTCTATTACTGAAGGTAGTAAATTTGAAACTGGCAATTAAAGTGCTTCTCATCACTATTATTTAAGATCTGAAATGGATGGTATCACTTTAACATGCTAAAAGATTTCTCTTAGCACAACTGTAAGGCCTTTCATTTTAATAGTCAGAAAATGTAACCAATTAAATGTTTCTGTGGTCTAAAACAGCATGTTCTTGAAAAGTAGGAACTTTCTGTCACTTTCTCTGACTTTATCTTTTAAATTCTCTATCTATATACAAAGAAGGAATAAAGTACATAATGCCCACTTATTACTTATTCAAAATATATTAACATATATTTTGGGCAAAGCTTTAATGTATGCATCATATAAAAGTCTTAGTGGGACAATACATATTAAAGAAAAAAAAGATCCATTTTACCCTCAAAAATAATTTTTAAAGGACAAACATTTGATCTAAAAAACTTGAAGCAAAATTGGGTAAATCCATATCCATCTCATTTAGGGATAATCTACATAAACAAGATCATTAAAATTTAAAGTTTATATTATTTTAATGCAGATTACTATTTTTCAAACCTCTCCTTATTTTTTTCACAGCAGTCATAGAGAAAGACCTTGAAATAAATATTACAATGCTAGCCCTACAGAAAAGAAACAATATTGGGGCCAAAACTCCAGTACTCTTTTCCCGCCAAAAAATTACATCATTTCCTTAAGGGACATTCATTCATGCACATGTGATTTTGCCCAAAAATATTTAATGTCTACCTAATGTGAATCTCATACAGACTACTTGTTCAATGCTGGTCATATGGGGGCTTTGCTTATGGTAATCACTCAAGGACCCAGGACACTGTAGACTCCACCACCTCATAATGCTCACTCTAAACACAAAAATTTCACAGTTTGCTGAAGCAGGGTTAAGACCATGAGGATCACAACATTCTTAAACAATTTTTTCTGAAAGTGAAATCTCTGTTCACATTTTGTGGCTAAAGGAAGGATAATGGCCATGCCTAACTTTAAAGGGCAGAGGAATCTAATCTTCTAAGCGGCCAGGAAGGAAAGGGGAACGAGAAATATTGGTGAGCCACACAAATGTCTGTCATGATATTCAAATTTAGCTAACCCCCCCAAAAAGAGATTTTGACATTAGATTATATTCAATCTAGCATTTTATGATATGCAGTCTAATCATAAAAGATCATGATAAATGCTTCTTCACATTTTCCAAAGTTTAGGATACATATTGGACACTCAGAAATACTGGAATTAATTACTGAACAAACAAGTAATAAGCAATTCATTGTCACCTGGGCATGTTAATTGCTACAGGAAAATGAGATTTTCTCCAGCAAAGAATAGCAGGACCAACATGAGGTCAAGTTGTGCTAATCAAGGCTGGCCACCTGCCTGGGCTGAGTGAATGAAGCATATGGAGTGAGTTGAGAGAGATGAAATCTTGTCTATCCAAAAGTAACTCTCCCACTGCTGTGTCATGACACCTTCTCTTCCTACAGGGCCTGAAATTCCCACCTGTAACCAGCAGATTTGTGCCTCTCACCCCAAATTTAAAAATCTAAATACATTGTCTTGAAAAGGACAGAGTCAACATTGTCATAAATGATTGTTGAATTGCATTTTTGAATAATGATGAGGTTTCTAGAAGGAAACAAAAATGCAAGCTTTGACTATGCTAATGAGCATGTATGTCAGAATTAGGAAAATCATAGGCCCACTTCTCAGCGCTAACCAGGTCACATCTAGAATAATTTGCTTTGGGAGTTCTGTTTTAAGAAAATTTTCAATATACTGAAGCTTACTGGAAGATGAATAACCAAAAAGATAGAGCATTGGGAATTCATACTGTAAAAAATATTAAGGAAAAGTCTGGAGCACCTTCTGTGCTCAAAATGCCTGGAACTATCTTCTTCCAGATTATGTGGTCTTATAGCTCTGCTCTGGGGCAAAACAGCGACTCTCCCAGCTAAGCCAGCATCCATCCATGAGCAACTACGTCAATGGCAGGAAACCCAGAGCAACAGAGGATGGAAGAATCCATCACAGGTATTTTTTTGAGTTACTAATTTAGAACTCAAGTGTCAGTTTCTTCCAAGATGAAACCTGGTGCAAATTTCAATAAAAACAAGACATCTGAGTCCAGTCTTAATAACCATGTGTTCCTTCAATAGTGCCAAGATGATGTGTAGCATTGATTCCTTGTTGTTGGCATAACTTTTATTTTAATAATTCTAAAAATCAAATATTACATAAAAATTAAGATGATAAAAGAGAAAATTGCATATGAGCATGGTATCCTCCTATCCTACAGCAAACCTGTACTGTACCCTCCAAGCAAGATCTTGGTTTTCCACTAAGTACCTAATTGACAGTGAATGGGGAAAAACATCATGTAAGAATTGTAAAATTAGTCCCTTTATAAACATAAAGAAAAGCTTACAACCAAAATGGCTGCCAATAGAGGAACATGCAAATAAATGATGATACAGAAATTTAGTGAATATTACCCCTATACTTAAAATAATTATGAAGACTATGAATCAATATAATATAATGTTAAGATGAAAGGCACAGTATAAAATGTAGGTACATTAAGTAAAATGATGTTTGCATATGAAAAATGATTAGAAGGAAATTCAGATTTAAAAAATTAAAAAACATTCGATTTTTTAATGAGATTAAATTAGATACCCTAATCTACCTCTACTACGTTTCATTCATTCATTTAAAAAAGCCATTGTGCTATGAATGAGTTTCATTCATTCATTTTAAAAAGCCACTGAAAAACACAAAGAAAATGTAAGCAACAGTCCCTTTTCTCAGAGCACTTAAAGGTCTTTGTAAGCAAAGAAAAAAGCTGAATAAGCAGGCATCGACAATGCGGTTTGGTAAGAACAGTGCTAGAAACAGAAATTCCCAGGGATCTGAGAAGAGCACGTATAAGCAACCCCTTCAACTAGTCTGGGGTGAGACGGGCACAGCAAAGATGTGTAGAGGATTTTGCAGAAGTCAGGACACCTGATTGAAGTCTTAAAAACAGGAATTACCCAGAACAAGAGACGGCTGTAGGGAGGGAGTGCTGTTGGGGTGGGTGGGGACACCAGAGACAATTGTGAGTGTCCAGCGCAGCTGGAGCCAGAGCCAGCAGGTCAGGAGAGACGACAGACATGAGGAGGAGAAGCTGGCCGGGATCAGATCTCAAAGAGCTCCCAGGGTTTCTCATTCTTCCAGCGAGCTAGGGCCTTGTCCAAGGCAGAAATACATTCTAGAAAGGCCATTCTGATGTTCCAACAGGAAATGGTTTAGACACTTGAGATAATTCGAGAGAAAATCATAAAAACCTGAATGAAGACGGTGGCACTGAGGATGGAGAAAAAGAGCTTGAGACAGTAACGTGTTGGGTAGGGGAGACTTGATGAGGGATCGAATTTCAGGGTGCGGGAGAGGAATAAACCCAGAGTGATCCCTGCGTTGATGGGTCATTCCACTTGATTCCCTGAGATGGGGAGTTCAGGAAGAGAAGCAGGATGGGGTGGAGGTGACTTCTGTTTGGACTTGCTGCAGTGAGTGACTGCAGGAGATGCCACATAGATGGCTGGGTGCAGGGAGAGATCGAGGCTAGAAATACAAGCTTGAGAGTCATCAGCATAAAGAAGACATCGAGTCATAGGAAAGGATAAGATCTGCCAAGGAGGGTGGCAGTGTGGTCAGAAGGACAGGGGCACATCCTTGAGGAATTCTGCCATTTAAAGAGAGAGAGGAGGAAGAAATGTCCTCAGGAGACTGAGCAGGAAAAACCAGAGAAGCGGAGACCCTGGAGAGAGAGGATCTGGAAATCAATGAGACAATCTCAACATGTTTGTATGGAAATAGGGTCAAGTGCAGCAGAGAAGATACTGCAAAGATACCACTTGTCCACTGGTCTAGGGACAAGACCTGGGGATGTTCAAGTCAGGGGATGTTCACCAGAGCAGCAGGAGGGAGCAAGTGCATTGCAGGAGAATGAGAGGACGGGAGGTAATGGGAGGTAATAAGGTAGACAGTGATAAACCTGCTCATAAACTTGGATGTGAAGAAATAGACAAAGCAGCCCGACAGAGGAGCAATGGAACGGATTAAAGAAACGGTGAGAGCGGAATGATCAGGTTACTTGCCGGTGAAAAGGAAAGTTGCTTCCTATGTCTTGAAACCACTCTTTTCTCCAACCACGGTGACACGACCTTTGTTCCGTTTTCCTCGTGTGGGGCCAGGATTACTACCATGGGCACCCATTCCCCCTCTAATCTAATCTTAAACATGCTGTAGTAGAGGAAGATCTGTTTTTATTTTTCTCTGGTTTTGTTTTTAAAGACGTGAGACTGTTGATAAGGTGAGGTGCTGAGAGAAAAATCCAAAAACTAGTGAAGAATGGAAACACTAAAAATTCTAGAAAAGGGGACACAAAGTGTGGAAATCTGTAGCACAGGCCCACAGTTAGCTTCAGAGAAGGGAAATTTCCATCTGCGCAAGAGCAAAGTGGGTGAGGAAGGTACAGATGGAGATAGGTTTATAGGCAGAGGAGGAAGAACAAAGGGGGAGAAAACTCTTTTCTCTTTAAATTTATTTAATCCTTTGCTCAGTCAGCAAGAATTCAGGCATTATCTCAACTGAGGATCTATTGTGATAAATGTTTACCTAAGCCACAGCCCAGCAATCAAAAAATTTACTGTCTGATATGTGCCGGGAAACCCAAACAAAGCATCGCTCAGCATGGAACGGATTGTCAGCAAGGCAAGGGTGCTGCAGGACAAAGCCTTTCTAGCTAGACTGATCAGGGATACCCTTGAAAGGAAATTGTTAAACAGTTTGTGAAAATGACTATGAAAACATTTTAGATGTAGGGAATAGCACTAATTAATATTCAGTAAATAATCCAGCCTGTTATGCCCAAAGTTGACGCTTAATGATTCTCTGGGCCCAGGGTGAGTTGAACTGAATTGCATGTGAGCAGGAAAAGGACAAACTGACGACAGAACTGTCAGCTCCAGTGGGAGGTGTACAGGATGGGCACGGGCAGGGGAGGGGAAGAGAAGTATCGAGAACGCCCCCCGGAGCC
>JAQIFY010003654.1:0-12369 GCA_028533085.1 Varecia variegata
CCAGAAATTAAAATTTACTCCAAAGGTTCCAGCTATTTATCATCTATAGAGCTCAACACACATTCTACATTTTAAAAGACTTTACAAGCTTATGTCTGCATGTTAAATTTGATGGTAGGAGCAAATACATTTTTTTTCACAACGAACTACATAGAATATGTACCTTTTAGAGATGCCAAGTAACTCCTCTCACACCAGTTTACATAAGTCATATATATTTTGAGCTGTTTTCTTTCACTCATCTTGAGATCCCAGGATCAAGTACCTAGATGGTCTGGCCTGTTAGAGTCTAGGTTTTTTCTAGTTCATTGCCTTAACCACTCAGCCACAACTACAGCTGTTAGAGTCTAGGTTTTTTTTTAAATATATCGGTATTGACATTCGGCTTATAGATGAATGAGAAATGACTCAAAGAATTTCACTTTGCAGACTTCCCGAGAATAGTTCCACATATGTCTGCACTGTCAAAACTGAGTTACATGACTCTTTGCACTTCAACTTAATTATTAAATTCAAATTTCTCAATTATTCATGACTCCCACAGATCACATCATGTAGATAAACCCACAGGCAAAAACCAAGCTTATACTTTAATCAAGGGTTATAGCCTCTACTTCTAATCAATGCTGTTTCCTAGAAGTAAAACAGTATAAAATGTTGCCTTTTTTCCTTTCTCTGGGCCACCTTCTGATTGGGATACTAATGGATAATAAAATGACAAAATGTATAAGGAAGAAAGATTTGCAATAATTCAGAAACTGAACAGTCTTAAGAAAATCTGGAATATTTGTTTCCTCTGTGCCATCAAAACAACTTACACAGAAAGCAGCCCAACAGGACCAGCAACACATTCTCCACCAAGTTTGAAATAAAGAAAACAGGCTTTTCTTAGCTGATGCAGGGAATCTAAAATAAAATTTTAAAATTACACTCGATCAAAATATTTACACATTTATGTTAGGGTGCTAATGATATGTCAGAAAAAAAATGATGAAAATCTAACAAATACCAAGCCTTACAGATAATTTTAAAATATCTAGTCCTAGAATTTCAACAACCAGGATTTCTTTTAAATTCCATAATCAATATTATGAGAGTAGTAATATAAATATGAATAAACTTTTTTCTGTTAGTAAATAATTACTAACATTTAGGTCTCAGAAGTTAGAGTTGTTTTAAATTATTTCCTTGACTTTGTTGTTAATTCACTAAATGACACAAAATACTCTGTAAACTATTTTTATTATAAAAACACAATTCTAAAAACCAGATTCCCAGTCTCTACAATGCCCAACCCATCTAAGAAATAAATTATCAAGTAAAAAAAATAGTTGTGAATAGTAATAAATAAAAATGCCTTATATCTGTACAGTTTGTAATACTTTTCAAAGTAACTCATTAAACCCTCACAACGTAGTATAATCAATCAATAACCTTTTTAACAGTTTAGAATCAATGTTCTTTTCAGGTATGCCTAGATTTTTCTTTACAATAGTTTTTTTTTTTTTTTTAAAGGATGCAATAGGTAAACTTTTGTTCCAATAAAATTCTTTCCACCTCCAATCTTTCACAACTTTTTAAAATGGTGTTTTGTTGGTTGATTTAAATTCATAATGTAAGAACTCAAGACCTTAGAAAAGCTTAAAAAGAAGAGCTCAGAAAAACTCAAAATTTAGTTCTTTTTATTTGCCCAACCAGCCACTTTAACTTCCATACCAATTTAGCAAGAGAGACTTGCTAAATGCACAATCACAATCAGTGAGTTCTTTTTTTTTAAATCAAGAGTTGATAGTTATAAAGGCTACAGAAAGCATTTACATTGTATCACCTTTTGTAATCATAGCCAAATCACCAATCACTAGGGCCTCGGCCAGTCGTACAAATAACTATGTTGCAAATATAGAAGAGTAATGGAATTTCAGTCGTATTTATTCTTGAAAACCTAAAAGCCTAGTTTCATTAACCTAGCATGAAGTGATGTGTACGCTGCTGTGGTTGGGAGGTGGCACAGTTGCCTATTCCTCCATTTCTAACACTACTTCTGCTAAGTCATGTTTTCCTTAATACATAAATTGACCATCATCTCTCTACAACATGAAAACAAAAATAAAAGCACAGGAATATTTCAAATATGTAAAGGATGAATGCATTCTGTTACTTGTGCTTTTTAACAGGGAGCAACTCTAAACATGATTAGAAGCTCATATTCATGTTATAAAATACTACTTTAAAAAGAAATTGAAACTAGTGTTCAGGAAGAAACAGACTATGTTGCCTTTTAATACATGGCCAAAAAGACCTTCCATCACAATATTAGCACGTGGCAACATGCAAGATCTAGTCTGGACTGGAAGAATTCAAAATAATAAATACATTACTGAGGTATTACCATTAATGTTTTTTTAAGGAAAGCCAGCAGCCTTTCAGACAAAGTGGTGGATGCAGGACAATTAGATACTAAAAATACTATTCAAGGGTGGAGTTAAAAGAACTACCAACTTGGGAGTCAGCAAACTCAGGTAACATTTTGATTTCTGGACTAATCCCTAACTTTTTTATTCCTTTCCTGTGCTAAAAATCTGCAATTCAGTAATGTTCACTAAGAAATATCTACACTTACCATCTGTGCCAGAAAATAATTCATAAAGAGCCTGAGCAAGGATGTTCACAACAAAAGAATGAGATGTTTTTCTTGTCCAATAGAATGATTTTTTGGCCTGAAAAAGAAAAAGATCACTTATTATATGGTAAGGAAAAAAAACCTGATGTTTATAATCCCCTCAAAATGATATTTATCCTAAGGACTATCTGCAAGTAATATTGCCTTATGTTTATCATTTACAAAAAAAAATTATCTTCAGAGCAATAGATTATATGACACTGCAGCTGAATTTACAACCCTTATGAGCAAAGTGGCCCATGACAATCCAATATTAAATAATATTAAAATAAAAAAATTTAGAAATTCTGTAAGATTCATGGGTTGCAAGTCAGGTGCTTTAAGCCTAAACAAGACTGCCTAAGAACCATTACAAAGCATCAGGTTCCCAAGTACAGATCTCCCCATCAGAGCCCCATTGCTCTTAGCCCTCAGAGAGAAATACATCTGAGACACTTTTGTCCAAGAATAATTTAGTATCTTACCTGGAAAACAGCTGCATCATCATAAAGGTCAGGGATACCCTTTAGCAGTTTTCTCCACAGTTTTACATCTTTAAAAGCAACAGTCATTCCTGCACCAGTAAGAGGATGCCTCATATTATACGCATCTCCCAAAAGAAGGACACCTATGAAGAGAGGTAATTAAGATCAAGACATCCTGGAGCATCCTTTGAGATAAAACAAAAAAAGAAAAAATGACTACTCTGTTAGTCTATAAAGATGATTGACGTAAGCTAGTAAATAGAAAAATGTGAAAATAGAAGGAAATGAATCATGACTAAAATCTGTTGAGTCAGAAATTCAAGAGTTGACTGAATCAATATTGTTGGGTACCTAGTAAGTGCCAGGCACTGGGGATACAGTGAGAACAAAAGTATGGTATCTGCCCTAATGAAACTCACATGCAAATCTAATGTTAAGTCCAACAATGTCAATATATTTATAAGGCCTCTTTCAAATTAAAATATGAAAATAGTAAAGAATCTACAGTTATCCCAGCATAAAAAGCAAGACTTCTACAAGGGAAAAAAAAAAATCAAGAAATGTCAACAAAGGCTGGCAAAAATAAGCCAGAAACCTGGAATTTATATCAAGAGATCTCATTCTCACTAAAATATCCAATTAATCACTGAGTTTCATGCATTCTAAACCCTAGATATTACCCAAATCCATTCACTACCTTTCATTTTACAACCCTAATTCTGGCCTTTTGTCATCACTCACATGGAATAATTAAATAACCTTACTAGTCTGAACTTTCTTCCAAACCATCTTCCACAAAAATGTCAGAGTAATATTCCTAAAATAAAAATCAAATCATGCCTCCACCTTGTTTAAAACTTTTCAGGCCGGGTGCAGTGGTATCCATCAAGAAAAGTAGAAAGAAAAACCCAAAGAATGAGAAAAATTTTGCAAATCACATATCTAATAAAGGACTTGCACCTAAAATATATAAAGAACTCTTAAAACTTAAAATTTATCAACAGTGTTGTGAAATTCTGTCTACATTCCTATCTAGAAAATTGCCTTCTTCAGATCAAGGGCTGCACATGACCTCTATATACTCAGTATCAAATAACTAAATATATCCTAAAACTAATTTTAGTATTAGTAATGTGTCAATCCATAGTAACCAATTCTGTCCCACATGTTATTCCCAGCAGTATAAATTTAATCATGGATATGTCATTTGGAATATTGACTTCATTATAAAATAAGTCCAGTAAAATAATACCGCGTTTGTTCACTTGTGAAGGAGGAAGGAAGCTTGCTGGCATGGCCCTCAAACGAGAATTCTCAGTGGCTTCTAGGAATGGTTCTTTCAGGTGATCTGCAATAAATCCCGCCCACCCAAATAAATGGTTTATAACATTTCAATTTCAAATTGGCACATATTTTCATATCAAGTATTAACAAATGACTACTAAACATCTGTTATGGTAGTTACATATATCCCTCATGATAAACCAAGAAATAATTATTTTACTAATGAAATTATTCACTAAGCACTTAGCTATTTATGCTAAGGAATAACTACGAATCTAAGAAAAAAAATAATATAAATAGACATGAGCCAGACGTGGTGGCACATGCCTCCAGGCCTAACTACTTGGAAGGCTGAGGCAGGAGGATCGCTTGAGCACAGGACTTCTAGGTGGCAGTGAGCCATGACCATGCCACTGCACTCCAGCATGGACAACAGAGTGAAACCCTGTCTCTAAAAAAATACACACCCATACAGCTAAATGAACAAAGACATTAGAGGAAGAGTGAGGCAAATTCATATGAGTTAAGATAGGCAAAAAAACACCCATTCTCTTCTAAATATTAACAGACAACTGTCATATTTAATATTTAATTTACTATAATCAACATATTTTTGTAGTATCAGATGAAACATACTACTAATTCACAAATAGCAGGAAGGTTAAAAAGAATTAGATTTAGAGGCATAGGCCAGCTCTACCTCTCTGAGCTTTAATTTCTTCATCTATAAAAAGGAAATGGTTGGATTAGCTCATTTCTGAGATACTTCCCAGTTTTAAAGTTTTGTGCTTCTACTTGTGTAGAAAATGAACTGTCACACAGTTCCTATTATAATGTGGGAATAGAGGAGTGGAATGCCTGTGTTGAAACTATTCCATTCATACAAGGAGTAGAATCTTGGTAACCTAATATTAATATAAACCTACAAATGGTTTCTGTCCATGATTTCAGGGCAGTCTACTCTAATTAACCTCTGGATGGGAAAAAAACAACAAATGTACAATAAAACAAAAATAAATGCTAAAAATATCAAGTAATGAACAATCCTTTTCCTAAATATACATAACTTATTTTCCCACCTGAAAACTTCAAAACTGGCTTAACTGAATGAGAACTTATTGAGATATTACCATATACATGTTAAAAATGTCATTACTAAAAATCTTACTTCATTTCACTTCATTTCTGTTAATAACTTGTTAGTTACTAAACAGAGTGGTTTCATTTAGTTTAAAAAACAACTTGAAAAAGTAGAGTATTTAAACAAAAGGTACTCATACCAAGGATAATTTCCTATTATGCTAATCACATCATAATTGACAATCAGGATTTCCCTTCAATTTTATCAAAATTCTTAACAATTTTTAACATTTCTCTCCTATATCTTCCTAATTCTCGAAAAAAAAAAACCCAAAAGCTAATACCATAAAAACTTTGGATCTGTGAAAAAGTAATTTTTATAAGTGTTTTTACAAAGATGTCTAAATCTCATGAAGCCTTTGTATTCAACTCAAGATTAAAATAATCTTGAAGATCCCTTACAAGGCTCATGTTCTGAGGGCAGGCATGTTGGAACAGCCATGTATGAGCCAGACAGACCTGGTATCAACCTTGGCTCTCCCACTACTAATAGCTTATCCTTGGAGAAGCTAAGTAATCTCTCTGAGCCTTAGTTCTCTCATCTGTAAAATGGGAATAATGCCTAACTCATAGGGTGAGTTAAATGAAATCATGTTTGTCAAATACCTTAAACATTCAATAAATGGTAGCTATCATTACAGAACAAGCACAAAAGCAGTTAAGTATAAGAGATACTTCAAGAATTCCAAGACCTTAGATTGCTGTCCAGACTACCTTAAAAAATATGTATGCCAATATTAATAATTACCCTGAAAACCATGCTTTAATTATTAATGTAATAAAAACATATTGAAACTATTTTTTTATTTGGTGTTTGTTTTGGTTATTTTATGTGCTAGTTTAAACAGTTTAGCTCCAGTGTATCTGGTTGCCTGGATGCATTTTTTACCTGTCATCCTCATCTCTGGCCTATTTTAGACACAGCTTTACTGAGAACTGAAGACGGAGAGCCTTTGTGAGATTTGCTTTCAGACTGCAGATTACAATGGGAGTAAGATGCTATTTCTTACCAGGTATTTGTGGGTAAATTTTTTCAACCATGTATTCTCTTAAATTACTTGGCATTTCTCCTCGAACATCAACAAGTACTCGAGTTTCATTGGATGAAATCTGGTAGATGAGAACTGGACTCGGATTAGCTAAAATAAGTTCAGCATGATTTGCTTTAAACTGTGGTGCATTCTAAAAAAATAAAATAAAATATTGTAATAATGTTCAAATTTTAAGTTGCTTTCATTTTTCTCCAATTACACTCCTACAGTACCTTCATAAGTAAGCCAACAAAATGAGATGAAACAGAAACTTTATTGGAGTTCAGGTGTTTCCTGAATTTGGAGAAAAGCCCATCTGCAACAACAGTCAACGGAGCATGCAGTTCCTATAACAGAGGTAAGGAATATTCAGCGAAATGGTTAGAAATACATAGCAAAAAGACCACTCTTTAAAAATGTGCATGAACATATTTAAATATACTATCAGATAACATAATAGAGGGTAGTTGAACATAATGCCATTGAAGAAACTGCTATGTGGGCTTAAGTACTGCATGACCAGTCTTTACAGACACTTCTCTGAGTCCCTGAGGATCACCTCCCTTTGCAGCCCTACCAACCAATCTGGGATTACTCTCTTCTTTGATGGGCAACAGGGGAAAAACAACTACAGGCAGGCATGGACCATGGAAGACTGAATCTCCTTACAAATTCCAAGGACTAGCCAGATTCTTTTATTCTAAACTCTTCAAACTTCATATAGTGCTTTTTTTTTTGTCAGCAGCTAGGGCTTACAAGATTTTTTGGGCCGGGCACAGTGGCTCATGCCTGTAATCCTAGCACTCTGGGAGGCTGAGGCGGGAGGATTGCTCGAGGTCAGGAGTTTGAGAACAGCCTGAGCAAGAGCAAGACCCCATCTCTACTAAAAATAGCAAGAAATTATATGGAGAACTAAAAATATATATAGAAAAAATTAGCCGGGCATGGTGGCGCATGCCTGTAGTCCCAGCTACTCGGGAGGCTGAGGCAGGAGGATCGTTTGAGCCCAGGAGTTTGAGGTTGCTGTGAGCTAGGCTGACGCCACGGCACTCTAGCCCGGGCAACAGAGCCAGATTCTGTCTCAAAAAAAAAAAAAAGAATTTTTGTACAGGCCAGGTGCAGTGGCTCATGCCTATAATCCCAGCACTTTAGGAGGCCAAGGTGGAAGGATTGCTTGAGACCAGAAGTTAGAGATCAGCCTGGGCAACACAGCAAGATCCCATATCTACAAAAAAATTAAAAATCAGCCAGGCATGGTAGTGTGTGCTTGTAGTCCCAGCTTCTTAGGAGGCTGAGGTAGGAGGATCACAGGAGCACTGGAGTTCAGGGCTGCAGTGATCTAGGATGGTGCCATTGCTTTCCAGCCTGAGCAACAAAGCAAGACCCTGTCTCAAAAAAAAAAAAAAAAAAAAAAAAAAAAATTTTTTTTTGTACAAATGTCTGTCTGTATGTATATTACTACACTAAAAACAGAGAAAACCTTGCAATCACCTCATTAGAGTACAATTACTAGGAGGTGGTGACCCAATGGAGCAGGCCCAGAGTTGTGTGTTTTTTATCACAATAAAATTCTTAAAGTAAATAAATAAGGCTAACATTTTTAAAAAGGTTCTCTATTACTTTTCTGATTTAAACAATTGCATGTTTTATCCTAATAATCTCTTTTATGTTGAATCCTACCTTTTCGTCCCTTCCAGTTCCCCTCTGTTTCTCTGCTGATATATATTTCTCATTTCAGTCTTTAACACTATAACTATTAGTTTTCGTTTATAGTGTTCTGTATGGCATTCTGAGGTGCTCTAAAGAACAATGTGTTGCAATCTGAAACCCATCCTATTGCATAGGGCTTAGATAGAACTCAGTCCATTGGATAAATACAAGTTGAATATCCCTAATCTGAAAATCTGAAATCCAAAACTTTTTGAGTGCCAGCATGCCACTCAAAGAAAATGTTCATTGGATAATTTTGGACTTCAGATTTTATGATTAGGAATGCTAACTGGTAAGTATAATGCAAATATTCCAAAATCTGAAAAAAATCCAAAATCTAAACACTTCTGGTCCCAAGCATTTCCAATAAGGGATACTCAACCTGTAAATTGGTGAGCCTACTTTTTTAAAGGGGTAGGAGAAAAAGAAGGAAAAGCAAACAACTTGATAAATCTTACCTTAATATCTCCAGTCTCTTTATCCCTGTACTGAACTCCTATCACAGCATCGTCTTCTTCTAATAACTGTAGCACAACACCTTCAATAAACGTTACACTAAAGAACAAACAGAAATGAATTCCTAAAGTAGCACACTTGAGCATTTAAATGATATAAATTCCTTATTCCTTATCTCCAGTTGACCCACACAAACTGGACACACGAGTGTGCACATATGTGTGTCTGCAATGTGTGCATTTTGAAAAAGGTCTGCAATGACAAAAAGCAAAGCCATCATTTATGGGTTTCAGAATTGTGTGATTTTTATTTTCTAATTACACAACATTGAATCCATATTACTAATGTAATGAATTAAAAAGAATCTTAAAAAGTACCATTAGATTTTTATCTTAATTAAAAAATAAAATACAGGCAGAGAAACTTTATATACCCTCACACGTTGATACACAGAGGGGGAAAAAAGATTTGGAGTTTATCCACCAAATTGTTAAAAGAGTAGTTATTTCTTTCAGAAGATCACAAAAAATTTTTTTTCCTTTGCTGACTGTGCTTTGTAGATAGATAATTTTTATAATCTTTATATTTGGGGGTCTCTTTCCATTTTCATACAATGAACATATTCTTCTTCCATAGATATCAAGTCCTTTCAGTACTAAGGATAAGTCCACTTACTTCTTCACTTGCTCTGTCAATACTTCAGTCTTTATCAATCACATGAGGGTTCTCATGTTTAAAACTTTCTCAATTACAGTGTTTAAAGGCTACAGGTAAATATAAGTTAATAATCAAGAAAAGGCAGTCCTGTCAAACTAGGTCCTTAGTGAGAATGAAACAGTGATTTCTCCTTGCAGTTCTCTGTTCTGACTTTTAATAGAAGGTATCATAACCACAAACCCTAACTCTGAAATGGGCACAGATGGACTTATCCAGGGGTCCCCAACCTATGTGAGTTGTATAATTATTTCATTATAGATTATCATGTAACAATAATAGAAATAAAGTACATAATAAATGTAATGCACTTGAATCATCCTGAAACCATCCCCCGTCCCCGGTCCGTGGAAAAACTGTCTTCCACGAAAGCGGTCCCTGGTGCCAAAAAAGGTTGGGGACTGTAATCCAATCACATAAAAAAAAAAAAATCACATAATTTTTTTATTTAGTCAAAGGAAAATTCTCTAATTCTATGTCAAAGGAAAATTCTCTTGATGATTAGTGATGCTGAATTAAAAAAATAAAAAACCAAAGGAAAATTCTCTAGATGATATTCTTAACAAAACCACTGAATCTAATACTCTTCTAACTTATGGTTTATTTTAGAATAAACCTATGTTCTAGACTATGCCCAAAACATTCATAAAAATTTATAAAATCTTATTTGTACAAAGGCCAAATTTAAATGTATTGATTCTTTAATATTACATATTTGAAGCTGTGGTCTTACTTGGGCTCTGCCATAGCTGCTTTACGGAGACTCATAATGAATCTTCCATGATGGAAAGCTCTTCCACTCTGCATTTGATTGTTTTCTGACAGAGGGTAAGGAATCTGAACCTCTGACTTGCTTTCCTGATCATGAATCATGTAGCCATGTACAACCTGGGCATCAAAACCTTCCACTGTATCTGCAAAACAATTTGGTTCAAAACAATCAATTTTGTTAATATACTCAAAGAGTTACATGAGGAACCAAGAAAAACAAAGAGACATCAAAAATTAATTTCTGCATTCATAAAGCTCAGATACAGTTTCGAGAACTGGACAATTAATATAACTGTCTGAGAAATCTTGATGCTTTTGAAGGACAATGGTAGAAATTAGCACATCATTTAAAGATAATGACCAACCATTTTGGATCCATAATTCCATTTCACTTCAGAAAGACAAGCAAGAATATGCAACATGAAATGAAATAAACCACAATCCTCTCCTGAGTAAACCTGTTCTGTCCATAAAGACAAAGGAACACATTCAGTCCTTTCTTAAGTTTAAAGCAGTAAAATAAGTTGGAAAAGAAAAAAATATATATATATATATCTTTTTTTTTTTTTTTTTGAGACAGAGTCTCGCTCTTTTGCCCTGGCTAGAATGCTGTGGCGTCAGCCTAGCTCACAGCAACCTCAAACTCCTGGGCTCAAGCAATCCTCCTGCCCCAGCCTCCTGAGTCACTGGGACTACAGGCACGTGCCACCATGCCCGGCTAATTTTTTTTATATTTTTTGTTGTCCAGATAATTTCTTTCTCCTCAAAAATATTTTCCACCCTCAAATTTTTAAATCTCCAACTCATTTCAGTCTGGGTGTTCTTGTCAATGCACAAACAATCTCCAAATTACCAAATCCAGTGGTTATTTTCTATACTCCTCTCACCTGACCCTTCATGACATGGCTGTCCTTTCTTTTATTTATACATTCCTAATCCTCCCTACTAGAAACATTCTCCTTTCTTGGATTAAGTGACACCAAACACAAAGGCTTTCTTCTACCATTCTGTCAGCTCCTTCTCAGACTCTTTTTGCATTCTTCTCTTCTTTGACACAATTTTTGTAATCAGAGTTTCCCAGGACTTAGTTTTATTCTATCTTACCTTTTCCCCCTATATCCCCCTTAGATGGTCTCAATCATTGTCGTGGCATTAGGTACCACAGATATGCTGACAGCTCTGAAATGTGTAACTCTGGCCAGCTCAAACCATTCCTCTGCACACTACATTCATATATTCATATCCACTTCAATATTTCAATAGGTTTCCCCCTAAATATCCTGCTATACCTGTTCCTATTCCTCTCCAGGTCTTATTCCTATCAGCAAATGGTACCACCATCTACCAGTTGCTCAAGCTGAAAGCTAGGAATCACTTCTGATAGCATCCTCTTCCTCTTATCATCCCAATCGCTTAGTACGTCATGCCATTTCTGTCTCAATTTTATCATGAATCTGTCCACTTCTCTTTATATCCTCCACGATCATGCTAGTCCAAATCACCATCATCTGGCAGTGAGTCCCCACTGGATTTCTAGCATTGATTCTTGCCACCCTATCACCAAAATCTTAATAGTCTACTCGCCATACTGTATCCATGTATTCCTTTAAAACAGCATTCTAGGCTGGGCACAGTGGCTCATGCCTATAATCCTAGCACTTTGGGAGGCCCAAGGCAGGGCGATCACTTGAGGCCAGGGGTTCAAGACCAGCTTGAGCAAAAGCAAGACCCTGTCTCCACAAAACATAGAAAAATTAGCCAGGTATGGCGGTGTGCACCTTTAATCCCAGCTACTCAAGGGGCTGAGGCAGGAGGACAGGTTGAGCCCAGGAGTTTTAGGTTGCAGTGAGCTATGATGACGCCACTGCGCTCTGGCCCGGGCTACGGAGCGAGACTCTGTCTCAAAAAATTAACATAAAACATATAACAAGGCCGAGGCGGGTGGATCGCTCGGGGTTAGGAGTTCGAGACCAGGCTGAGCAAGAGCGAGACCCCGTCTCTACTAAAAAATAGAAAGAAATTATCTGGCCAACTAAAATATATATAGAAAAAATTAGCCGGGCATGGTGGCGCATGCCTGTAGTCCCAGCTACTCGGGAGGCTGAGGCAGTAGGATCGC
>JAQIFY010003655.1:0-12368 GCA_028533085.1 Varecia variegata
GTGGCCTGGCGTGGACAGTTCCTGAGCCTTGTGAGGCTTCTGTGCTGTAGCCTGGGTTGGCTCTAGCCTTTCTCCGCTGCCTCCTCAGCATTCAGGGCTGTTTCTACTCCGAAAAACCAGCTACATTTCTCCATCTGATTTCCCGCTTCCACAATTTTGTTGCTTTTGTCTCCCATTATTCCTGTCTTTGTAGGTTTGTGCTTTTAGAACCAACCTTCCTGTCACTGGAGTGTAGATTCAAGAAGACGATAAAGTAGATGTGTGTATTTAATCTGCCATATTTACCCCTCCCCCAACACCCCCTTTTTATTTTCAATCCACTGCAATCTGGCTTGGGATCCCACTGTTCTACAAAAACTGCTCCTTCCAGGTCACTAATTAACTCCTTCTTGCCAAATACAATGGACCCCAGTCTACCCTTATCTTCCTGGACCTCTCAGTGCTACCACCAGGCCTTCCCCTGACACGCCCTCCTTCCTGGGCTCCAGTGACCTCACAGTGTCCTGGCCTCCCTCCTGCCTCCCTGGCTGTATCTGCCCAGGTCCTTTGCTCCCTTAAATTTTGGCAACCTCCAGTACTCCATCTGGGACCCTCTTCTCTCTGCACCCCCCATTCTCCCTTGGAGAAATCACTCAGGCACGTGCCAAAGATGCCCAAGTCCATTCCTCACCTGCCACCCTCCCAAGCTCCAGGTGTGCAGAGTGACTGCCCCCCCTCAGGCTGCAGATCTGGAGGAGAGTCTGGGCGGCTTCCCTGAGGCAGTCTCGCTGGACCTGAGCAGGCCAAGAGAGGAGGGCGGAGTATTCCTTGCACAGGTAATGGAGCCATAATGCAGAGGCCACGCATGAGACAGAAGGGAGCACATAAACTGTTAGGGACTCCCAGAGGCCAGTATGCTGCTGGGGGCTGGGGTGGGAGGGTGTCCACAAGTCTCTCTCATCAGTATGGCTGCCTGGGTCCCTGCAAGCTCTGTCCCTCCTCTCCCCACCCACTGTCAGTGCCCTGGCTCCTTTAGAGTCTCCACACTCACCGCCTGCAGTGCTGCGACAGTGGCCTCATAGGTGTGTGCCTTTTTTTTTTTTTTTTTTTTTTTTGAGACAGAGTCTCGCTCTGTTGCCCGGGCTGGAGTGAGTGCTGTGGCGTCAGCCTAGCTCACAGCAACCTCAAACTCCTGGGCTTAAGCGATCCTACTGCCTCAGCCTCCTGAGTAGCTGGGACTACAGGCATGTGCCACCATGCCCAGCTAATTTTTTCTATATATATTTTTAGTTGGCCAGATAATTTCTTTCTATTTTTTTTTTCAGTAGAGACGGGGTCTCGCTCTTGCTCAGGCTGGTCTCGAACTCCTGACCTCAAGCGATCCACCCGCCTCGGCCTCCCAGAGTGCTAGGATTACAGGCGAGAGCCACCACACCCGGCCAGGTGTGTGCCTTTTAAAGGGCTTGTGGTTGAATCTGTCTCCCCTTCCATCCAGCCAAATTGCAAATCTCAGCAGTCCCTGCTCCCAGTCTCACAAGGCTCTCAGCCTCCTACGACCAAATCCACACCCCTTACCGCCCAGACAAGCCCATTTCTGAGATGGCAGTGCCTGCCTCACCTCCAGCCCCGGTCCTACTTGCTGCCGGACTCCTTGTCGTCTTAGAGGAGACTCAAGGGCCTCAAGACTTCCAGGCCCTCACACACCGTCCAGGCACTCCTGTGCTCACACCATTCCTCTGTGGGGACAGCTACATTCTGAGGCACAGGAGGTTAGGACTTCAACATGTGAGTTTTGTGGAACACAATTCAGCCCATAATGTGAATAAATGGACCAACGAAGGGAAGGGAAGGAGGGCTCACCTCAGCTCTGAGGGAAAACATGGCGGCCATAACCTAATTGTTTCCCAGAAACAAATTAAACCACTACAGATCAACTCAAATTCCTCTTCTCCCATCAGTCCCCAACCCAGAACTTCCCAGAGGTGGCCGTGGTCGTCTACTTGGTGCAGACCTTACCTCCTAGGTTGGAAGACTACCTCAGCTCCTATCTGTAAAGCGAAGTGCTCTGAAGGTTGATGCATTGGAAGGTCTGGACATGGGACGCACCCACGTCCCACATGCTTATTTTCAGGGGTATGTTTGTGTCCCACAGTCTAAAGCGTGCTGTGAGACAGTTCTCCGACTTTTCTCTCCACACAAGCATATGTCTTAGAGAACTCTGCACGTCAGGATGGATGCATCTTATTCATTGTTGATTAGGACTTTCTGTCAATGGTCATTTACTCGTTTCATATTTTACTGTTTAAAAACAGTATTGTAATTAATTTCCTTCTAGGAGCATTTCTCCAGGCTAGATACCAAGAAGTAAAATTTGTGAGTAGTAGGTAGTACATATGAATTTTAAGTTTCAATAGATAATATTAAATGTGCCTCAAAAGTGTATAAAAAAGCCTATTTTTTCCATCCCCTTAACTACACATGTTATCCATATTCTTAATTTTTGTAAAAAAAAGTATGTTATTTGAAACCACAATTCCCTCATTGCTAGTATTAGCACATCTTCCATATGTATATTGTTTATTTGTGTTTCTTTTTTGGTTTTTGTTTGTTTGTTTGTTTTTTAGAGACAGGGTCTTGCTCTGTCTCCCAGGCTGGATTTCAATGGCATCATCATAACTCACTGCAGCCTCCATCCAATTCCTGGGTTCAAGCGAAACTTGTGCCTCAGCCTCCCGAGTAGCTGGGACTACTGGTGCACACCACCACACCCAGCTAATTTTTCTATTTTTTATAGCAATGAGGTCTCACTATGTTGCTTAGGCTGGTCTCAAATTCCTGGACTCAAGGGATCCTCCCACCTCAGCCTCCCAAAGTGCTGAGATTACAGGCATGAGCCACCATGCCCAGGCTTTTTGTGTTTCTTCTTATGAGAATCATCTATTTATAGCCTTCGCCTATTTTTCTGCTGGGTTGTTCTTACCTCCCAATCTGTCCCTCATATTTTAATATTATCTGGCAATGTGGCTTATTGTAGAAAAGTTTTTAATGTGGATGTTGTCAAATGATCAATCTCCTTCTTCATGGCTTTGGCTTTTTGAGTTTAAGCAGACCTTCCCTATTTCCAGATCACAAGCATATTTTTCTAAATTTTCTACTAATACTACAATAAATTCTTCATATGTATTTTATTTCATTGGTCAGATAGTCTGGGTAAATCCTAGGCTCCTCCACTTACTAGCTGGCGACACTAGGTGGTGACTTGACCTGTTCCTCATTCTTCTTGTCTGTTGTAGTCACTTCTTGGTGCCATGGTAAGGATCAAATGAGATGACACAGGTGAAGGGCTTGGCATGGAGCCTGGCCCACATAGTGCTCCATCAGCATTGCTCATAAAATGACTGCTATTAATTATTGTACCAATTAGTAATTGGCATACACGTGAACAAGTATAATTAAAATATAAGCAGTATTAATAATAGAATTTGGTTATCATTGCCTTTACTTTTTCATGTTGTTTATTAGTCATTATAATTGCTGTCAATATTGTGGGTTGGGAGTCTAACTTTACTTATTTCCAAATTGGATAAAGGATTGCTCCAACAGATAACCTGAAAGATCTTCTAATTTCCCACACATGTCTGGTTAACTTTCAGACTCTATCCTGTTCCAATGATTTATTCGTCTAATCTGGAATTGATGCCAACTTCTTAGGGATGCCAACTTCTTAGAGGTGTTGGAGGAACAAAATAGTTAATACACTAAAAAGAATGTCTGCCACAGAACATGTCTGGTACATGCTCAATGACATTTTTAATTGACAAATAAAATGTGTATATATTTATGGAGTACAACATGATGCTTTGGTATATGTATACATTGTGGAATGATTAAGTCAAGCTAATGAACATATCCATTACCTCACATACTTATTGTTTTTTTGTGATGAGAACATTTAAAATCTACTCTTTTAGCAATTTTAGAGTATACAATACATTGTTGTTAACTATAGTCACCATGTTGTACAATAGATCTCCTGAACTTATTCCTCCTGAAATTTTATATCCTTTGACCAACATCCCCTCAATCCCCCTCCCTACCCTGCTCACCACCACCCCCGGCCCCTGGCCCTGGTAACAAAGATTCTACTCTCTGCTTCTATGAGTTCGATTTTTTTAGATTCCACATATAAGTGAGGTCATGTGGTATTTGTCGGTATTTGTCTTTCTGTGCCTGGTTTATTTCACTTAGCATAAAATTCTCCAGCTTCCTGTGTTCTTTATAATTTGTGCTCCATGTTTGGTATCTCTTTTATGTTACTTTTCTTAACTGGCCATTGCTGGGGCATTGGCCACCTTATTATTTTCTGTGGGGTCACCCATATCTGGCCACCTTGAGCCTTACTTGCATTTGCTCTAAGAGTCTGCCATTGATCCTCTTAGATTATCTAGGTGCACAATTGTGTCCCCTGGAGTGAAGGCTGCTTTGTTCCTTCCTGTCCCTCCTTTGCTTGCTGTGCTGGGTCAACCCCCAAGACAGAGTTGAATGGTGGACAGCAGGCCTGCATATCCTGTTCCCTCCTGCAATGGAAAGTGTTTCTAAGGTTTCACCATTGAGTCCTAGATTTACTCTGGTAAGTACCATTTATCACATTAAGGAAGTTCCCTTCGACTCCTAGTTTGCCATGAGATTTTATCAAGAATGGGTGTGACTTTTATCGGTTTCTAGGGGCCTCTCTTGGGAGCTATCCCAAGGTTTTCCTCTTCTAAGCTGATACTCTAGTAAATTACCTTGATAAGCTATTGTTGAAGCAGTCCTGGGGCCATTGTTCTGACAGCCCTCTGCATACCCTGACCCCACCGTGTGATGATTTCTCCTTCTCAGGGTGAAAGACAAAGAGAATAAACCAGGACCCATGAACTCAGGCAAGTTTCACCAAGATCTGTGAGCCCCTTTCCTGGAAGGTAACTTCAGGGTACAGCATTGTGTATGTCTGCACAGTTTCCTTGCCTGATAAGTCTTTGGACGTTGTGCTTGCTTATTGTTTAGTGATCAGATACACATCTCAAGCCCTGAAGGAAGAAGGAACCAAGCCAGGCTATGGCCCAGACCTGTAATTTCTTCTTTAAGGGATATGACCAAGCAACAGAACACCACCATGCCCTCAGAGCCTGGCTGCGCATTGCAGCCGAACCCCTCAGTGCCCACCTCTGGTGAGCCTCCAGCTCTGCCATCCAGGACACCTTGGCTCAGGAGAAACTGCACCCTGGCAGAGAGATGGCCTGAGAAGGCTTTTAACTGGCTTGCATCTCTTGGTGTCTTGAAACTTCATCTCACAGCAATCAAAGGAATCAAAGAAAAACTTCACCCAGAAAAAAGAATAATTCTTAATTTCAGCAGGTTCCAACACAGTAACATTATAATGTTCTTTAGATGTGCCATAATTTATGAATATTTGGGATTTTCGCTTTTGGATGCATACATGGAATTGACATACAGTGTTCTTTTCATGTGTCGCCTGAACTTGGGGAGCTTTAAATAAAGCCTTGGGCCCAAGCCTTGGAGATTTAAATCCACTTTCCCAGGGCTGCATACAAGAATCTACATTGTAAGAGCTTTTTAAAGGATTCTTATGGACAGCCAGGTTTGAGAACCACTGACTCAGAAGGTACTGGAAGGTCCTGGCTCAGCCTCGTCATCACTGAGATCTAGGGTTTGCTGGAGGTCTCAGAGATCACGTGGCACCATGGGCCTTACAGCAACATCCTCTGGTGCCAGTTCTAGCCAAAGTGAAGCAAGACTCCGTGTGTCTGGGTGCACACTGCCAAGCCCAGCTCTCACCAGGAAATCAGGGGGACTCTGATTTCATAAACCTGTAGCTTCTACCCTGAGAGCCCTGGGGACTGGATCGGAGCATCCATCTGCAGTCCAAGCACCTGTACACTCTGTAGTCCTATTTTTTACAACGTATAGATGTGTTCGTGATGCCTATGTTAAAAACATTGCTGTCTCAGAGCAGCTTTTTATAACCCTATATCTTTAGCAACAGTTACTATTAATATTAGTATGTGTCTTGGATAGGGGACCAATCTGTGAATTTTTTTAAAAAAATGTTAACACATGAAAAGGAATCTTAACACATGGAAAGGCTGGGAAGTCCTGGGGAGGGCCTCCCTGGAGCTAGCAGGGCCCCAGGGCTCACAAGTTAACGAGCAGCTGGCTGCCCTGGCCACTAGGCAGGCTCACCACTCCCCTGCCCACCCCCACCCCCACCCCCAACTCGGGTGGCCAGCTGGCCCGGGTGCGCTCCAGGACTGAGTCATCCCAGTCTGTGCCAGTGAGGGCTCCATTACAGAGGAGGGTTCAGGGACAGAGTGAGCCTTTTGACCGTGGAACTGCCTGGGGTGAGTGCACCATGGCTGCCATCCTAGTGAACCCCTACCCTGCTCTGACTCTTAGATTCTTAGGGGATCAGCCTGCCCAACACTGAGTGGAAGGGTCTAGGTGTTAATGGCCTCAAAGGCTTCCATAAGGCCCACAAAGACACCACGAACAAGACCTCAATGCCTGCCCAACCTCATGGCAACTCATGGCAACCTCACCACCCATCCCTAGGTGTGGGCAGGGGCTACGGATCTGGGGTGATCTGGTGAGTGTCTGATTTATAGACTCAAATAAAAAAAAAAAAAAAGCACTGGCCGGGCGCGGTGGCTCACGCCTGTAATCCTAGCACTCTGGGAGGCCGAGGCGGGAGGATCGCTCAAGGTGAGGAGTTCGAGACCAGCCTGAGCAAGAGCGAGACCCTGTCTCTACTAAAAAAATAACAAAAGGAAATTATCTAGACAACTAAAAATATATAGAGAAAAAATTAGCCGGGCATGGTGGCGCATGCCTGTAGTCCCAGCTACTCAGGAGGCTAAGACAGAAAGATTGCTTGAGCCCAGGAGTTTGAGGTTGCTGTGAGCTAGGCTGAGGCCATGGCACTCACTCTAGCCCAGGCAACAGAGTGAGACTCTGTCTCAAAAAAAAAAAAAAAAAAAAGCACTGAAAGTCCCTCATGGCTCCCTGCTGAGAGGAAAGCAGACTTTGTTCCCACAAGTCCCAGGGACAGAGGAAGCCCTGACAGTGCTGCCGTCCTGAGAGCACACAGGACCCGAGGTGTGCATGAGCAAAGGACTGTGTTCTCCTGAACTCTCTCGAATCCTCTGTTCTCAGCAGCACGTTCTCCAAGCCCCATCCACCCCTTCTGGGAAATTCCATTTGGTCTAAACAGGTACATGCTGTTTCTGAGAAGTAATCACTGCCTTCACTTCACTTCACTTCAGAGATCTTTTTGCTCTTTCCATGCCAACCAACATCCTGTTTTGCTACAACATACATGACAGACGCTTCGAACTCTGCCCGTTTCCATTCTCAGAAGTTCTGCCATTTGTTTTCTGACTGCCTCCCTCTCCAAGCCCTTTAAAGCCCGTCCCTGCCCCAGTGCTTTGAAGCGGTTCCTTGGGAAGCTGCTGTGCAGCGGTCATAACAAGCAATTCCTCAGATCGTGTTCATTTCAACAGAAGGAAGGGAGGGCCCGGATGGAACCGGGGCTGAAGCAGTTTCTCGCTCTGCTGGAGGCTGCCAGGACGGCTTTGGGTGGGACAGAGACCCTGCCCAACCCTGGGAACAGATAGGGAGGGCCAGTGCAGGCCTGGCCACAGCCCAGGGACCCAGAGGCAGGGATACGGCTCTCAGGGCAGGTGGGTGAGGACAGGTAGAGGTCAGAGGGGAAGCCTTGCTGCCCAGTAGCTCAGGCTGGGCTGAGAAGGGCAGTGCCACAGAAGCCCTGGACGGGGCAGGACAGTATTTGGCATTCAGGAGACCACAGAGGGCAGGGGAGCTAGGGGAACCCCCATAGGCCTGGGGTCAGCACCATTTCTGAAGCATTTGTAAGATGATTTTGTAAGGTAAAGATCTTAGCCTGATTGTCAGTTATACCTGCAATGTTCTTAAACGGCCTCCTGGTTTATGTGTACTGGACACGAATTGAGTTGCTCTCCAGGGATAAGACAAAAATAACACAGCCCTGCTGTGTGGGCACCCCACGGATCCCACTCGGGGGAAACGGGCAGCTTTCTCCAAGGAATCCCCATTGCCAAAGATGAACCTTAAGCTGAGGGCTTAGGGCGGCCTGCTCAGGCAGACACCTCCTGTGGGTGTCCTGTGGGTGTGAGCCCATCTCCGCAGGGAGAGGGGTCTTGTGCCCAGTGAATAGCAAGATCTGTGCCCCATAAGCCTGAAGCCCCAGTTAATGATCACATGGTCTGTCCCCTTGTTTTACAGATGGGGAAACTGAGGACCCAGAGGAAGCAGGAGCAGCCCCAGGCCACACAGCCCTCTTTTTATTATTCGTTCATTGAATACAGGGCAGAAGTTGGACACTGTATCTCATCATTTGAAAAGAAAATTGTTTCTTCTTTCTGCCCCTTAGTCTGTAGGGTCTCTCTTTGCATTATGCAACTAAAAAAGAACCATCTGAAGCTTTCCAGTGCCATCCAACCCCCATATCCCACTTTGTGCTTGAACGTGAAGCTCGTGGGTTTTTTCTACTTGAGATCGTAGAAGTAAATTAAATTAAAAACCACAATCAGCTCAGATTGAGTGCTGTGCCACCCTCCTGGAACACCCTTCCTCGCTGCCCTCAGGCCAGCGCCCTTCCCACCAGGTCTTGATGGAGGGCACTTCCTCGATGCTGCTCTCCCCGGGGGTTGGTTCGGGCCACACGGTGCTGTTCACTGAGCAAACAGCCGGCGGGGCTCGCTTACTCGCCCCCTTCGGAAGCATGTTGTTCAGGCGGGGGCGTCTAGACCCTTACAGAGCACTCCTTGAACCCGCAGCAGCCGAGACGTTCCGGGAGGGTGGAAAGGACCCAGGGCTCCTTCCTGCGCGCGGAGCCCAGCTGGCTGCCCAGGTCCCCCGAGCGGCCCAAACACAAGCGCGCCTCGCCCCCCGCCTCCCCGGACCCGCGGGCTGGACCAGAAAGCTTTTCCCTGGCCCGGGAGCGGAGGACCACCATCCTCGTCGGGCGCCCCCGCCTGCAGCAGCCCCCGCCCCGACTCGCTCGCCGCCGGACACGAACTGGCGGCTTCGCGCGGCTCCAGGACTGCAGCGGACGGGGTCAGGCGGGACCAGGTGGGGCCCGTCCCGCCCACGCCACGCGTGCCTACGCAGCTGCCCGCGTCCCCTTCCTCCGTTCCCACAAGCCCCCGCAGTCGCGATGTGTGCCAGGATGGCTCAGGCCCTGCCTGGCTCCCGCAGCCAGTTTTGGCTCTGAACTAGCCTTGCTCCCCTGGCGGCACACATACAACTCCTACTCGTTCCTTAAGACCCTACGCAAAGATCCCTTCAGTTCTTAGGGCTCCCCACGCTTTCTTTCCAAAGGTTTTCAAAACTCGCTGGCCTCCCCTTGACTCTCAGAGCTGGGCTTCTCCCCTCCATCCCCAAAAGGATTCCTGGATAAAGGAACTTATCCAGCTTTACTGGGGCAGCCTGGCATTAGCAGCTTGGCAGTGGAGCCAGCCTGCTTGGGTGCCAACCCGAGCTTCACCTTTTACTAGCTTTGTTATCTTGAGCAAGTTATTTAATCTGGGAATCTCAGAGCTCAAGGGCTATTAGCTTGGATAGGTGAGTGGATTACAACACTGTCAAGCACTTGTTAAATGCTCAGTGAATGTCAGCTATTACCATGCTTATTGTAAAAAAAAAAAAAAAATCAAAGTTACAAGACATAATTATACACCAAACGATATTTTTGGTATGAATAAGAATCTCAGCCGGGCGTGGTGGCTCACGCCTATAATCCTAGCACTCTGGGAGGCCAACGCGCGTGGATCGCTCAAGGTCAGGAGTTCAAGACCAGCCTGAGCAAGAGCGAGACCCCCGTCTCCACTAAAAATAGAAAGAAATTATATGGTCAACTAAAATATATATAGAAAAAATTAGCCAGGCATGGTGGCGCATGCCTGTAGTCCCAGCTACCTGGGAGGCTGAGGCAGTAGGATCGCTTAAGCCCAGGAGTGTGAGGTTGCTGTGAGCTAGGCTAACGCCACGGCACTCACTCTAGCCCGGGCAACAGAGCGAGACTCTGTCTCAAAAAAAAAAAAAAAAAAAAAAGAATCTCAATGAACATCAAAGTAAGGAGCAAGTCGCTGAGGGTCCAGAGTCACTGAGTTAGCGCTAAGAAAAAGGCAGAGGTGCCTCTGCCCGGCACAGGCTGTGGAGTTGTGATAGCCCGTGTCATCGCTGTGCGGCATAAAGACACCTAATCGCTCATGCCCGGTGCCGGGTGTTTGGTTCTCATTCCTGGCCAATTTTTGCCTTTTTCTGAAAAAATGAGCCTCTTAGAAGAGGTAGCACTGAGCTGATGAGAGACACTGGCTCCACCTTACAAGGCACACAGGTCCAAGAAGAGCCCCCAACTCAGAAGGCTCCACTCCCTGGACTGCCATATGCCCCTTGCAGCCCACCAGCCACCGCTCTCTCCTCTGTGTACCTGCCTCTCACCCAGCAGCACTCTCTCAGCCTGTGCTACACGGGTGGACAGTGTGGATTATATGGGTAGCACTCAAGGGTTGGAGAGCTCATTACACACTTTCAGAAAGCTGAGACTGGAGGCTTGAGGTGGTGGATAGAGAAGTTAAACAAGTTGATGGATTTTCAAGCTGTAGTCCCCAGATGCCATGTGCTTCCTGCAGCTGCCCCACAACCCTGACTGACACTTTAGGCTTGCTATAAACCTCAGTTTGAATGCAGTGATCTGCAGCTGAAAGATGTTTGAAAAGCCTTCAGGAGAAGAGAAGTCAATGTGATTCTTTCAAGATAGTCTTTGTAGTGCTAATCTGGAAGCTTAACTTGAATCATGTTGCTAGTAGGTCCTTACAGCCCCTGAAGATCCCACGTCTAGCATTTCAAACAGGAATGATTTACCTGTGTGGTAGGCAAGCATTTCTAACTGCAAACTATCTCACTGAGAGGAGAGAGAGGTTTCTACCAGAATCATCAGTTTCTACATTGCAGCATTCAATAAACAAACAGGGACTACTGTATTAGGGGAGCTCTCCCTGCCCCCTGGTGGTTGTAATTGTAACTCTTAAAAAGTTTTCATGAGATTTCAGTAACAAACTGCACACTTAAAAGTGTACTCTTGGGCGTGCTGCGGAGGAACGGCTGTTGGTTTGCGGTGGTTCAAGGCCTCCGCTGAAGGTCCTCTGGTGGTGTGCTTTTCCCCGCTGAGTTGCTCCCTGGTGAAGAGGAAGCCATGGCGCTCCGAGTCACCAGGAACATGAAAACTAATGCTGAAAATAAGGCGAAGATCGGTATGGCAGGCGCAAAGCGGGTTCCTGTGGCCACTGCTGAAGCCTCCAAGCCCGGGCTGAGGCCAAGGACAGCTCTTGGAGACATTGGTAACAAAGTCAGCGAACAGCTGCAGGCCAAAATACCTCTGAAAAAGGAAGCAAAAACTTTAACTACTGGAAAAGTTATTGCTAAAAAACTACCAAAACCTCTGGAAAAGGTGCCTGAGCCTCAGCCACAGCCACAGCCAGAGCCAGAGTCAGAGCCAGAGCCAGAGCCAGAACCTGAGCCTGTTAAAGAAGAAAAACTTTCACCTGAGCCTATTTTGGTTGATACTCCCTCTCCAAGTCCAATGGAAACATCTGGATGTGCCCCTGCAGAAGAATATCTGTGTCAGGCTTTCTCTGATGTAATTCTTGCAGTGAGTGATGTGGATGCAGAAGATGGAGGTGATCCAAACCTAGGTAGTGAATATGTGAAGGATATTTATGCTTATTTGAGACAACTTGAGGAAGAGCAAGCAGTTAGACCAAAATACCTACTGGGTCAGGAAGTCACTGGAAACATGAGAGCCATCCTGATTGACTGGCTAGTACGGGTTCAAATGAAATTCAGGTTGCTGCAGGAGACCATGTACATGACTGTTTCCATTATTGATCAGTTCATGCAGAATAATTGTGTGCCCAAGAAGATGCTGCAGCTGGTTGGTGTCACTGCCGTTTATTGCAAGCAAATATGAAGAAATGTACCCTCCAGAAATTGGTGACTTTGCTTTTGTGACTGACAACACTTACACTAAGCACCAAATCAGACAGATGGAAATGAAGATTCTAAGAGCTTTAAACTTCGGTCTGGGTCGGCCTCTACCCCTGCACTTCCTTCGAAGAGCATCTAAGATTGGAGAGGTTGATGTTGAACAACATACTTTGGCCAAATACTTGATGGAACTAACTATGTTGGACTATGATATGGTGCACTTTCATCCTTCTCAAATTGCAGCAGGAGCTTTTTGCTTAGCATTGAAGATTCTGGATAATGGTGAATGGACACCAACTCTA
>JAQIFY010003657.1:0-12366 GCA_028533085.1 Varecia variegata
GCACACATCTGTGCAAGCGCCTGTGTGTGTCCATGTGCGCACACATCTGTGCAAGTGCCTGTGTGTGTCCGTGTGCGCACACATCTGTGCAAGCACCTGTATGTGTCCTTGTGCGCACACATCTGTGCAAGCGCCTGTGTGTGTCCGTGTGCGCACACATCTGTGCAAGGGCCTGTGTGTGTCCTTGTGTCTACACATCTGTGCAAGCACCTGTGTGTGGCCGTGTGTTCACACATCTGTGCAAGCGCCTGTGTGTCCGTGTGTGCACACATCTGTGCAAGCGCCTGTGTGTCTGTGTGTGCACACATCTGTGCAAGCGCCTGTGTGTGACCACGTACGCACACATCTGTGCAAGCGCCTGTGTGTGTCCAAATGTGCACAGGGCATGTGGCCTCCACAGGAGTCTTCGGGTGTGTGTTCCTGCATGTAAATGCACAGGGTATGTATGTGAAGGGAAATAAATGTGTATTTGTCTGTAGGGTGAAAAGATGGGTCCTTGTGTCCCTGTCTGTCATCTACACACATACATATGCAGGTGTATAGCTGTGGGGACATGGGGTGGGGTGCAGGGCAGGGCTGGGCTGCCCCAGGCCAGGTGGTACCTGTGCCGGTGAATGAGGGCATTGAAGGCCAAGCCATCCCGCCAGCTGGTGGTGAAATTCTGAATGTTTACCTCGGGGTAACTGGCAGTGTAGGGGGGGAAACAGAGGCAGAGACGGAGAGAGTCAGGACGGAAGAGGGAGGGAGGGGAGGGAGGGGAGAGGGCGAGAAAAAGACACAAAAGGATGGGTGGACAGGTAGGTAGGTAGGTAGGTAGGTAGGTAGGTAGGTAGGTAATACAGATAAGAGAAGATAAGATAAGATAGGGGAATGGGGAGAGACAGGGGGAGCCAGGGAGATGGAGAGAGAGACACAGGAGAGGAGAGAAAAAGAGACACAGAGGGAAGAGGGAAGAGAAGGACAGAGGGAGGAGGGAGAGAGATACCGACAGACATGGAGAGAGAAAGGAGGGGAGAAAAAAGGGAATGAGGGAGGGAGGGAGGAAGGGAGGTGGAGAGAAGGAGAGAGAGGTACCAGGAAAAGCAGACATGGAGATAAAGACAGACACAGGGAGAGACAGATGGCATTGCAAGACAGACAGACAGCCCAGAAGGATGAGAGTCAGAGAAACTCACCTCCCTCCCAAACCTGCCCCCTCCCTCCTTCCTCCCAGGGCTGCACTCCAGATGGCACTTGAGTTTCAGGCCATGCCCCCCTACAGGGCAGAATTAGGGGTCCCAGGGGACATGTCCAATAGAGCCTGTGCCTGGCCCCCACCTTCTCAAGCACACTGAAGGTACCCAGGACCCTGAACTTGCCTGCCCAAGCTGCCAGAGCCCTGGTGTGTGCCCTCCTAGGCAAAAGGGTGACACACACAGGGGCGGGGGTGGCCAGCTTGGACATGGGGCTGGGGGTCCACATAGGTGCCTACGAGATCTCTTGAAGTGCAGGATGAAATGGGGTGGGAGGCGGAGACACGGGAGCAGCTGGGGACAGCGCACCCCTTTCCAGCATTGATCTCTGAGGAGTCAGAGTTCCAAATGTGAACCTGGCCTTCCAGCTCGTTAGGAAGGTTTGTCAAGGTCAGAGAAGTATGAGTTTCTTAGCTTCAGATGTCACTTTCTGACACTGAGGACATGGGCTGCTCCTAGGGGTCCCGTGCCTGTGAGGAGGGTGTGGGGCTTACCCAGCTGTCTTCATCTGACACCATAAGAGCAGAGCGTCCTTGGCTGAGCGTGTCTCTCTGTTGTCCTCAGTCTCAATTTTGATGACTTGAATCTGCGAGGTTACAAAAGATGCTACTGGGCCCTGGAGAGCTTGAGGCCAGGAGACCATCCCCTCCCCATCCTGCTACCAGGGAGTGTGGCAGGTGACGGAGGAGTTGGGGGAGGCAGCTTCAGGCTGGGGGTGGGGGTTCAGGAGTGTGAGGCTAAGCTCTGGAGTGGGCCAGGACAGCCACAACTGGGGAGGTGGTTGTGGATTCAGGTCTCGGTTTCCAGGGAAGCCTCCAAAGTGAGAGTCCGGGCCAGTTTCCCGATGCAAGCCACCGTCACCTCCCGCCTGGGCTGGAGCAGCAGCCTTCATGCTGTTCTTCCTGTTATTGCACCCACAGGGTAATGGAGACTTGGGTTCCGGACTCAAGAACTGGGCTTGGCATGTGGGTTCCCAGGGAGAGAACCAAGACTTCCAGGGTGGCCTTAGCCCCTACTGCAGGGCTCCAGCTGCCAGCGGAGATCCCTGACTCCCACGGTCTCATTCCCCGATTTTATACCGACAACATCCACACCCGTCTCCAGCCTCTCCTTGTCCCCTGAGCTCCAATCCCAGGATCCAGTGGACTCCTAGATGCCCCATCCCCACCCCAATGTCCTGGACCCATAACCACTGCATCTCAAACTGGCCTTAGTGTCTTCCCCCAAACTTTTCCTCCTCCCTGTTCCTGTGTCAGGGCAGTCCCACCATCCCCCAGTCCCCAGGCCAGAGCTCTGAGTCTCGGCCTGGATACCCCTTCCCCTGAGGCCTGTCCATGCCACCTCCTGAGTGTCTTCCCCCCCGCCCCCCACCCGTTATTCGCTTCCCCACAGTCCCACCCTGGGCCACATCTCCAGCCTCATTGGGCTGTCAGCTCCCAATTTTGTTAACCACCTCCAATCCAGAGGTGGTTGGATAACCACCTGATTATCCACCTGATATATATAAACCTGATTATACACCTCCTCTTGACAAAACTTTCTAATCTTTCCTCATCTCAGACAGAATAAATTCCAAACTGCTCACCACAGATCACCTGGGCCCTGCCAGCCCCTCAGATCATCTCCTCCCTGTCTCCCCTTTGCCTCCCATCGTCCTCTGGCTACACTGCTCTTCCTTCTGAACTTCCAACATGCCAAACTCAGACCCACCACAGGGCCTTTGCACCTGCTGTGCCCCCTGCCTGGAATGCTTTCTCCCTTCATCTTCATATGTTGTTCAGCCATCAGCTTCTCAGAGCCCTTTTCTGACCATCATATCTAAAATCTCAACAGCACCAACCTGGTATTTTATATCTCTTTTACCACTATCATAATCTATTCTTTTACGCATAGCTTTTTAAACTTCTTCTCTGCCTAGAGCTGGTCCTTTCCCCATACATGTCTTGTTTATGTATTTATGGATTTGTTTATTTTCTGTCTCCTTCACCACAATGTAAGTTCCATAAAGGCAGAAAATTTGTGTGTTTCTTTCTGTACTCAAGCAAGATCGCCTGGATTCAAATTCCAGCTCCAATACCCAGCTACACGTGACCCTGAGCATATTACTTCAGCTATTTGCCTTCAGTTACCTCATCGGTAAAATGGGGTAATAAATAGTATCTAACTTAACGGAGTTGCTGTGTGTATTAAATGTCCAGTGCTTGGAACAGAGTAAGCAATATATAAACGATGATTATAGGGATGGTGATGATAATGACAATTATTTTTATCATTATTTTCATCCTCACCACCTGACACAGGGTTCCTGGAGCAGATTAGGGATATTTTTGGAAGGCAGGAAGGAATGAATGGGTAAATGGGTGGGGCGCCTTCATGAGGCCCACCGTTGGGGGATCACCTGGAAGCGCAGGATTATGGTCCAGACCAGCCCCAGCGTCAGCCGGTGGTTTCCATCCACGATGTCATGCGATCCCACGTTCTCCAGGTGCACGCGCTGCTCCTTCAGGAACTGCAGCGCCTTGTCCACATTCTCCAGCGAGTGGATCCGCATGCGGCCGCGCGTGGGCCTCGGCTAGGGCGGCAGGGGGAGCGCGAGGGGGTCTGACCGAGAGCGCGGCGCCCTCGGCCCCGCCCCGTCCAAGGAAGCCCGCCCCTCCCATAGCCACGCCCCCTGCGTGTCCAGGATCAGGCTACCCTCTCTCGGTTTTATCCAAGACCCAGGACCCTGAGTCACATCCCCTCGTGGCTTATTCAGGTCCCCGGCTCTGCCCCGTCCACCCACGCGCCACCTCCGCCTTGGTAACCAGGTCCCCAACATGAAGACCCGCCCCTGCGGCCTGTAGCCACATCCCGACCTGCCACGGGTCTCTCCCCCACGCCCTAGCCTGGGGCTCTTCCCCTGGTTTTTAGCTCAATTCCTTCCAGGGGCGTTTCTTCCCATTCAATCGCCCTGCCCCCTGAGCTCCAGGCTCCAGTCCTTTAATGAATCTCTACCTTGAATCCCCCACTCTGAGATGAAGCCCCACCCAAGCCCAGAAACACAACCCCAACCCATGCAACACGCCACACCCCCTACAACACTGTCTGCGTCCCCAGACCCCTACAACATAGGTGTCACCCTAACAACGACATTGCCCCCCACCCCGACCTGGAGCCTCGCACCCGCATCCACTGCCCTGCCACAAGAGCTTTGCCCCTGTTTCATACCCACGCCCCTTGCTGGCTCATAACCCAGGCCCGACCCTTCTTATAAGCTCGTCCCTTCTCCAATACCCCACCCCTTCCAACGAAGCTGCGCCTCCGAACCCAGCCAGCCTGGTACATAGAATTCCGCCGCGGTTCCCAGCCGAGCCCCACCCACCAGTAGCCAGGCCCCCCTCTAGTCCAGCCCTTCCAGAGAAGCCCGCCCCCCAGCCAGAGACCCCAGGGCCATCCCTTTTCCCCAGCCCCTCGGGCCCCCTCACCAGCTGCTCCCCGGACAGCACTTCCAGGAGCCGCGTGAGCACGAAGCCGTCCCGGAGGTCCGCATAGAGGTCCGCGATGTGGCAGCCCACGCGGGCGAGGTGCGAGTTCACCCACTTGGTGAAGGTTTTCTTCTGCACAGCCTCGCGCTCATCTGCAGGACAGGCCCTCGTGAGCCCCCGGCCGCGCAGGAAACCCCGGCCCCTTCCAGCTGCCCTTCAGTCCTCCACCAGCCAGACCCTGCTGGGCCCAGCTCTCTGCAAGAGTCCGACCTTAGCACAGGCGCCTCCTGCTACCTGCAGCGCCTTCCCCTACTCTCCTGCCCGCCTGGTGACAATCTCGCTGCCCTTTAACGTTTTCCTGAGATATCGCGTCCCTAGGAAGCCTTCCCTGTTTCCTATCTGGGCTCTGCTCATTCATTCAGTAACTCTGTGTCTAGGCTCTGCAAATACAGACAGGGCCTCCCTCCCAGAGCTCAGTTTAGTGGGAGCACAGGGAATGCCCCAGTGAACAGGGGGGTGCCATGGAGACTTGAAGGAGGAGGAGGGACAGGATGAGAGTTGTATTTCAGAAGTATCTCTGCCTGCTGTGCGGAGAATGGAGAGGGCAAAAATGGCACCCCCAAACCCAGGGAGGAGCTTGGAGAAGGGGCTCAGGGGAGAAAGGATGAGGCTGGGCCAGGGCAGAAGCTGCAGGGTTGGGAGAAGGGGAAATATCGGGGAGTCATTTATGAAAAGTAAGAAGTTGGGCGTGGTGGCTCACGCCTGTAATCCTAGCACTTTGGGAGGCTGAGGTGGGAGGGTGGGAGGATCACTTGAGGTCAGGAGTTCAAGACCAGCCTGAGCAAGAGTGAGACCTCATCTCTACAAAAAATAGAAAAATCAGCTGGATGTGGTGGTGTGTGCCTATAGTCCCAGTTACTCAGGAGGCTGAGGCAGGAGGATTGCTTGAGCCCAGGAATTTGAGGTTGCAGTGAGCTGGCTCAGTTCCCACCAGTGGGAGAGGAGTGGAAGAACGTGCAACTTCTGCCTCACTTGCTTACAAAAAAAAAAATTGTTCAGACCTCTCTTACTATCTTTTTTTAAAATAACAGCTTTAGTATGAGCTATAATTCACATACTATGAAATTCATCCTTTTAGAGTGTAAATTTGGCAGGGTGCAGTGGCTCATGCCTGTAATCCCAGCGCTTTGGGAGGCTGAGGTGGGAGGATCGCTTTAGCCCAGAAGTTCGAGACCAGCCTGAGCAACATAGCAAGACTGCATCTCTATAGAAAATAGAAAAATTAGCTGGGTATGGTGGTGCGCACTTGTAGTCCCAGCTACTCAGGAGGCTGAGGCAGGAGGATCACTTGAGCCCAGGTGTTTGAGGTTGCAGTGAGCTATGATGATGTCCCTGCACTGTAGCCCAGGCAATAGAGTGAGACTCTGTCTCAAAAAAAAAAAAAAGTGTCAATTCAGTGGTTTCTAGTATATTCACAGAGTTGTGTAACCATCACCACCATCTAACATCGGAACACTTTCATCCCCCAAAAGAAACCCAGTGCCCATTAGCAGTCATTCTCCAGTTTTCCCTTCCGTGAGCTCTACGCAAACACTGAGCTACTTTCTTTCTCTATGGATTTGCCTATTATGGACATTTCACATAAAAAGAATCATAGAATATGTGGTCTTTTATTTCTCTGGCTCCTTTCACTTAGCTAAATATTTTTAAGAGTCATCCATGTTGTAGCAGGTATCAGTATTTTATTTCTTTTAATGGCCAAGTAATATTCCATTATGTGGATACACTGCATTTTACTTATCCGTTCATCAGTTGATGGACATTTGGGTTGTTTCCACTTTTTGGTTATGATGCATAATGCTGCTATGAATGATGAGAAAAAGGTTTTGTGTAGACACACGTTTTCAGTTATCTTGGGTATACACCTAGGGGTAGAATTCCTGGGTCATATGGTAACTTTATGTTTAACTTTTGAAGGAACTGTCAAACTGTTTTCAAAGTAGCTGCACCTTGTTACATTCCCACCAGCAACGTATGAGGGCTCCAATCCCACGTCCTTGTCAACACTTGTTATTTTCCTCTTTTTAAATTAATTTTTTATTTATTTTTTGTTTTTAAGAGATAGGGTCTCAAAAAAAAAAGAAAGAGAGATGAGGGTCTTCCTATGTTGCCCAGGCTGGTCTCAAACTCCTGGCCTCAGGTGATCTTCCCACCTTAGCCTCTGAGTAGCTGGGACTACAGGTGCAAGCTACTGCACCTGGCCACCTTTTTGTTTCCTTTTTTTTTTTCTTTCTTATGGCCATCCTAGTGGGTGTGAAGTGGTATTTCATTTTGGTTTTGATCTGCATTTCCCTAATGACTAGTGATGTTGAGCATCTTTTCATGTTCTCCCTTTTTTTTTTAGAGACAGAGTCTTGATCTGTCACCCAGGCTGGAGTGCAGTGGCACAATCATAGCTCATTGCAGCCACCAACTCCTGGGCTCAAACAATCCTCCTGCCTCAGCCTCTTAAGTAGCTGGGACTATAGGTGTGCACCACCGGTCCCGGCTAATATTTTTAGACATTTTTTTAAAGACAGGGTTTCGCTATATTGCCCAGGCTGGTCTCAAACTCCTGGCCTCAAGTGATCCTCCCACCTTAGCCTCCTGAGTTGCTGGGATTACAGATGTGAGCCATCATACCCAACTTTTTTCATGTTCTTATTGGCATTTGCATATCTTCTTTGGAGAAATGTCTATTCAAATCCTTTGCCCCCCTCTTCTTTTTCTTTTTTGAGACAAAGTCTTGTTCTGTCACCCTGGGCTAGAGTACAGTGGTGTGTCATCATAGCTCACTGTAGCCTCAAACTCCTGGGCTCCAGCAATCTTTCTGGCTCAACCTCCCGAGTAGCTGGGACTACAGGTGCACTCCACCACGCCCGGCTATTTTTTTCTATTTTTGGTAGAGATGGGGTCTCGTTCTTGGTCAGGCTGGTCTCGAACTCCTGACCTCAAGTGATCCTCCCACTTCGGCCTCCCAGAGTGCTAGGATTACAGGCATGAGCCACCGCGCCCGACTTTCCTTTGCCCATTTTTAAATAGGGTTACTTGTCTTTTTATCGTCTGTACTATCTTTGAAACTTCCTGTGAATCTATAACTATTTAATAATTAAAAGTTTAAAAAAAAAAGGAAATTGCTTCCTGGTCTTTCTCTTTCATTTCCTGACTCCCATAAGCTGAAACACCACTGTCTACAGAACACAGGATGGAAGGAACTTGGAATCCGCATTGATTGCTTCGAGCTGAGTCACCTGCCAACTGGGCTGCTCACTTGGGACTATCTAGGAGAGAGAAGCTTCTACCTCCTTTAAGCCAAGTATCGTTAAGTCTTTTTGTTAACAGCAGCTTAGCCTGGACAGTTACTGTTAGGATTGACTCATAAAATTTTTAAGTTTCCTATTAGTGCAGGAATAAAGATGTGTATTTCCAGTCTATTTCCCTTGTCAACCATTTGAAATCTCTCAGTAATTTCCTTTTTCATAAAATTTACCTTTTGTGACATTATTAAGTATTGCATTTTACTCTGGCAGTAGAAAATATACATTGACTGCTCTGTATTTTTTTTACTTCAAGTTGCATCTTGAATATTTACCTCTAATTTGAAAGCAAATATGCAGATATTAGTAGTACATCCAAATGAAATATCTTGTTTGTTTAAATGTGGGGTTTGTGCTGTTTAGACTGGTTGGGGGCCTGTGTGAACATGATCATCAGTCCCACGTGGGGAAGCAATGACAGGAAATACATTGAATAGGTATTTGTTCCTCTGACTTCTAATGGCCAATGCCCATGCCAAATAGCAGATTTTGGCTAATACTAAAGTCAAAGTGGAACACTAGTGTGTGCCCAGATTGGTACCAGAATGAGGACAGTTGGATTCTGTCCTTCCTGTAATGGTGACCGGCCGTGTGACTTCTCAAGGTCATCTCCCCTCTCCAGGCCCCCATTTTCCTATTTGTTAAAAAAGGGGTTTGGACTAGATCAGGGTTTCTTCAATGGCTTCCTGGGGACCTCTGGTGTTTGAGATCTCATGCTTGAGGGAGAGGAATCCATAACAATATTTTTTGTTTTATAATTTCACTTTGATTATACCCAAAGAAAATCAATAGAAACATATCCTAGACCATCTCGATGACAACTTCACAAAGGATGATGCTGTGAGATTTCAGTATTTGTGATTACAGTCCTGGTAGCATGGAGCTAGGGTCAAGAACTGAAATGCCGGCTGGGTGCAGTGGCTCACGCCTGTAATCCTAGCACTCTGTGAGGCCAAGGTAGGAGAATCGCTTGAGGTCAGGAGTTCGAGACCAGCCTGAGCAAGAGCAAGACCCCATTCTCTAAAAAAAAAAAATAGAAAAAATTAGCCAGGTGTGGTGACGCATGCCTGTAGTCCCAGCTACTCAGGAGGCTGAGGCAGGAGGATCGCTTGAGCCCAGGAGTTTGAGGTTGTGCACTCTAGCCGGGGCAACAGAGTGAGACTCTGTCTCAAAAAAAAAAAAGAACTGAACTGCCTACAGAGGCCAGACAGGCTGTATACAGTGAGAGAACTAGGACCTTCTATAAGGGGGCAGTGGCCACACGGCCCCTGTGACTATCCCCTGGCAGGATAGAGGCCAGCATTGCCATATCATGTAATAGTTCATGAGGAGCCAAAAATCTGGCTTTTTAAAGTCAAAATCTCCCTATTTTTAAATGTTGGCAACTGATTTGCATTTTTATAAAGCACAGTGGGGGTGCAACCAAATATGTCTCAGACTGCCGCTCTGACCTAAGATGACACTGAGTGTTCACTGTGTTGGTGTGTTTGGCTACCATGTGGAGTGTCTTGTTTGGCCCTCTGGTGCCACCGTCCGTTCCTCTGGGCCCAAGGAGGCTGACCGGTGTGGACTGTATGAATGGGCTCCGAAACCTCAGAGATCCTCGGACTTCTAGTTGGGTTGGGCCAGCAGGAGATCAGGGGGCAAAGAATTTATTCCTTCCTGCTCCCTCCCTGCCTGACTGGCTCCTAGCAGTGCCTGCGTCCTCTCTCTACATCCCCAGCTCTTGCCTTCCCTGCCCCAGTCCCTGGGGGTTCCTATAGCCTCGTAGGTTCCCTTCGCCCTGCCCACCCCTCTAGACATAGCGGGTGATTAGTGATTCACTAATCACTCTGCAGTTTTACCCCTTTCTGGGGGCGGGGGGGGGCATCTGCTTCCTGCCAGGACCCTCACTGACATAGATACTTCCAGGCCAAATGACAAGTGTCCTACCTCTGCCATTGTTCTCATACTGAGTTCTTTTACCATTTATATATTCTTCCCCACGGTGGGAATCACCAATTACAAGTGAAACACATTTCCTTAGAATAAGACTTTAATTTACTCATACACTTAATACGTTGAGACTTTCATAGAGCAGAGGAGTAACTACTCCTTTATCCATTTGCTTATCCGTGGCTAAGGGGGAGAAGATAGAGACTTAATATGTAAATGATATGTTTAGACATCTGGGAAAAGTTAGGAAGCCAAAGAATACCGAATATTGAAAGAAATGGGGTATATCATAACCCTTATGCCCGCTGACAGGAGTACAGACAGGGACAGCCACTCTAAAAGCTATCTGACATTCCTAAGTCAAATTAAATCAGGACATACCCACATGACCCAGCAATTTGGACCCTCCACCAAGTCCCAAAGACTTTTCTGACACTGGTTCATAAAGAGCCATGTGCAAGGATGTTCCATGCAGTACCACCTGTTCAGGGGGGAGGTTCGGGGGTGTCCCTTACTAGGAAGGAGTCACATATGGTGAGTGTGAACCTTCTAACCAGCCGTTAGAAGCAACAGATTACATGCCCTTAGAACCACTCGGATGAGTCTTCAGGCACAATTCTGAGTACAAAAATAATGCAAAGAATGCAATCTAGAACATGATAAAACTTGCATGGGTTAGCAATACCTGCACGCACAAACCCATGGACATATAGATCCCAGATTTATAACAAAATGACACTGCAGTTCACTAGAGAAAAAATAGTCTTTTCAATAAATGGAGCTGAGTCAACTGGATATCCAAGTGCAGAAAAAATGAACCTGACCCACACCGTACACAATAATACATATAATAAATTTCATTTGGCTTATAAATCTAAATGTGAAAGCAATACAATAAGGCTTTTAGGAGAAAATATCAAAGAATATCTCCGTGACCTTGGAGTAGGCAAAGATTTCTTAAGTAAGACACAAATAATGTTAGCCATACAGGAAGTGATTATTAAAATACACTACATTAAAATTAAGAAATTCTGTTCCTCAATAGGCCCCACTAAGAGAACAAAAAGACAAGCCACAGAGTGGGACAAAGCTCAACACATATATCTGTCAAAGGACTTGTACTCCTGCAAAACCGTCAGAAAAAGGCAGACAAATGAATTAAGAAAATGGGCAGACGACTTGAATGGTCATTTCACAAGAGGATATTCAAATGGCCAATGAACATATGAAAATGGGCTCCACCTCATTAGTTGTCATTAGTCATCAGGAAAATGCAAAAGTGAAAGCGTAATAGAATGCACACCTGCCAGAATGGTTAAAATTAAAAAGATTGACCATACCAAGTGCTGGATGTACAGCAAATGAATTGCTCATACGCTGCTGGTGGGAAGTAAAATGGTACAAGCTGCCAGTTTCTACTAAAGTAGATACACACATCCTCTATGACCCAACAACTTCACTCCTGGTGGGTATAACGCACCAGAAATGAGTGCATATGCCCACCAAAACCATGTGCTAGAAAGTTGAGACCACCATACTTTGTCTAATAATAGCCCCATGCTAGAAGCAGCCCAAATGCTCATCAACAGGTAAATGGATAAACAAATGGTGATATTGTGGAATACTCCATGGCAACGAGAAGGAACAATCAACAAGTACGGAAAGACATGGTTGAATCTCACAAGCATAATGAGGAGTGGATGAAGCCAGACACAAAAGAGTACTCAACGAATTATTCCATTTATATGAAGTTCAAACACTAGTAAAATGAATCTATGCTGTTGCAAGTTCATTCCCCATACAGGCCACCAAAAAGATAAATAAATAGCTAAGAAGTTAGGAGAGTGTTTACCCTTGGACTGTAGTGATACGGAGGTGGCCTGAAGGGGCTCCTCTGGGGCTGTCACGTTCTGTTTCTTGGTATGAGCAGAGGTTACAAAAGAGTGCTCATTTGTTGAAATAATGGACACTAATGATTTATCTGCCATTCCCTGTACAGGTACTACTTTATTATAATAATAAAGAGTTAAATCTATATACACACACATGCATACTAATTAGCAATGCATATTTTGCAAAATCATCCAGGTGCATGGGAAAGGATTTGCATTAAAACCACCCAAATGGCCAGACGCAGTGGCTCACGCCTGTAATCCTAGCACTCTGGGAGCCCAAGGCGGGTGGATCCTTTGAGCTCAGGAGTTCGAAACCAGTCTGAGCAAGAGCGAGACCCCGTCTCTACTAAAAATAGAAAGAAATTATATGGACAACTAAAAATGTATATAGAAAAAATTAGCCGGGCATGGTGGCACATGCCTGGAGTCCCAGGTACTTGGGAGGCTGAGGCAGAAGGATCGCTTGAGCCCAGGAGTTTGAGGT
>JAQIFY010003658.1:0-12365 GCA_028533085.1 Varecia variegata
TGAGGGCGGCCACAGGACCGCACAGGGGACTTCAGGGTTGAGTTCTGGGGCACCTCCGTGCTCCCTTTGAGCCAGGAGATCCCAGGCTCCACCACTTCCTAGCTGTGAAATCTCAACCTCGGTTTCCTCTTGGCCTCAGTTTTTATGTCTGTAAAATGAGGCTAACCTGCTACTTGGTGGGGCCGTTATAAGTATTAAATGTACTTTACCTGAGGCCAGCACAGCACAGTGTTTAACATAAATGAATAAATGAATTTTAGCTGTTATTATTCTGCAAGACTTTGGCTCTTTGCCTGTCCAGCCTCCTTTCTCCTCCTTCCAGCCACTCCTGCCTTCCAGAGTGTGCTGGGGGTGGGGTAGGGGATGTGACCTTGTCCTAAGCCACTTCCCTATCCCACTGGCTTCAGGGATTTTGGGGAGGTGGACATGTGATCCACACAGCCAATGAGCTGTGTTGGGACTTTTACTGGGAATACTGAGAGATTCTTGCTCCCCGAGTGGGATTCAAAGCTGAGTTGCTGTCTTGGACCACAGGGGGAAAACTTCTGGGAGCAGGAAGCCAGCAGGTGAAGGAGGTAACAACACTGCAGCCATCACTTGAGCCCTGAGCAAGCTGTTCCTGCAGCACGTATGTGGGATTCTCATCCATCTATGCACTATTTATTGAGCACTATTGGTGCCCGGTGCCCCTTCAGTTGTTGGGGACACAGCTGGGAACAAGACAGTTCCCACCTCACAGATGTCCTTGTCCTGCCTCAGGTCTTTGCACCTGCTGTTCCCTCTGCCTGGAGTGCTGTTCCCCTGTATCTCCTCGCTCTCTCCTGCACCTCTCTCGAGTCTTGACTCACAGGTTATCCCCCCAGCAACGCCTGCTCTGACCTCTGTCTCCAAAATTACATGCCCACAGCCCTCGCCTACCCTCTTTTGATTTAACTCCTTAGCACTTGCAACATGGGACATACTGTATGGAACACTTATTTATTTTGTTAATTCTGTCTCCCTGACTCAAATGTCAGCCCGCAAGGGAAGAGGTTTTCATCTTTGTGGTTCAGAGCAGATCGACAGTGCCTGGAACAGAGGCTGGCATACAGTAGGTGATCCGTGTTGCATAAGTAGCTCCGAAAGGGCCCTCTGAGAAGGTGATAATGCCGTGGCAGTTTGAAAGATTCAGAAGGAGCCAGCCATTTGAGAAGCCCCTTGGGAAGGGCACGGCATATGGCCAACCAATTCTCTTCTGACTCAAACCAGTTTGGACTAACTTGTCATTTCAGGGAAGGGCGGTGGTCACTTTCAACCTTTACAGACGCCTGAGTTGTGCTTGGCACTGTGCAATACTCCAGAGCTGCCACCGGAGGGCGCAAGGGAGCCCCGTTGCTGCACTTGGACGTGCGGTCGCTAGCACGTTACAGAAACCGGGAAAACCGAAAGATGGTGATGATGGCAACAATGGAGCATTTGCTGTCAGGCCTATTTTAATTTTCACAACACGCTATGAGGTAGGAGCCATTATTATCCCCATTTCCCAAATGAGGAAATTAAGGCACCGAGAGGCGGAGGAACTTGCTTCAGGTCCTGAGGCGATAAATGGCAGAACCAGAAAAGAACAAGGAGATAAAAGCCACCGTTTGTCCACCCCGAGGGAAGGCAGTTGAGCTGCACACAGTTGTGTGGGAGGGAATGCAGGAGGGCCCTGAGTGGTGGGGGCTGTCCTTCTTTGGGGGATCACCGTGCTGAGGTGTAACCCCTATCCTCGCAGGCTGGACCCTCCACCCCTCAGTCTACCTGCTGGTGTTTCCCAGCAGTGGCCTGGTGTCTGCTTAACTGTGCAGCCAAACCTGGCCTGCTCAACTTGGGTGAAATGGAGAGCCCCACCCCTGCCCAGTCTGAGGATGGGGAAACCTGGGAGGAAGCCACGTTTAATGGGAGACCTGAAAGAGAATTAGGAGTCAGGCAGTAGAAGAGGCTGGGGGAGAGAGTTCAGCCAGGGACACAGTGTGGGCAAGGACCTGGGGAGTAGGGGTGAGTGATCAATTTCTTCCGAGGCCCTCAGGGTGTCTGGCGTGAACATTTACCTGAACCCAATGGGGCAAATGCACCGCAACTTTCCCAGCCCATGTTTCCATCCGTTCACCCTTTTCTGTAAACATTCAGAAATTGAATCCACCTCCTTCCACTCTGGCAGAACAGACGACCTTATCTGCAGGCCAATCTAGATTATCTGCAGCCCAATCTCAGAACCGGCTTTCCTTTGCAGTTTCGGGACCAGTCTCTGGGACAGGAAGAGGCACAGCTGTAGGGCAGAGGCTGGAAGTTCCCCTTCTTAGGGCCTGGAGACCCTGAGACTGGAAGCCCCCCACCCACACAGAGGCACCTCATCCCATGGGCTCCAAATGCTGCCTCCCTGTGGTGCCCCTTGTGCTGGCTCAGCCTCCAGCTCTGGGGTCCTGACCCCCTACAGGGAGATATTTTGCAGCCAGTTTTCTTCTTTTGTGTCTACCAGCGTGGCCTGGGGCCAGACTGCCTGGCCACTGGCAACTGTTAGTTCTGAGGTCCCCAACCCCCTGGCCTGTTAGGAACTGGGCTGCACAGCAGGAGGTGAGCAGCGGGCAAGAGAGCAAAACTTCATCTGTATTTATAGCTGCTCCCCATCACTCATATCACTGCATAAACTCTGCCTCCTATGAGATCAGTGGCGGCATTAGATTCTCATAGGAGAGCAAAGCCCACTGTAAACTGCGAGTGCGAGGGATCTGGGTGGTGCGCTCCTTAGGGGATTCTTCTTTTTCCTTTTGTTTATGCCAATATTGCTGTCATTATGACACCTTATGGGATTCTAATGCCTGATGATCTGAGGTGGAGCTGAGGCAGTGATGCTAATGCCTGGGAGCGGCTGCAAATACAGATTATGATTAGCAGAGAGGTTTGACTGCATAATGCATGTAATGCACTTGAATCGTTCCAAAACCTTCTCTTGCACACCCCCCTCCCCAGTCCATGGAAAAACTGTCTTCCGTGAAACTGGTCCCCGGTGCCAAAAAGGTTGGGGACCGTTGTGTCAGGTAACCTCTCTGGGCTTCACTTACCTCATCTGGAAAATGGATTAAGTGGGTTGTTAATCTGTAAAGTGCTTACGACATTGTCTGGCACTGATAAGTGCCACTGTTATTCTTGCTGTATTTATGTGATTCTGATGATGTAGTTTCTCCTCTCTTCAGTGTTCTGAAGTCTTCTCTCAATACTCCAAGAAAAGAGTTTGGAGCAGGGATACAAAGACTTTTCCTACGTCCTGAGTTTACTGATGCCTGCCGGGGAAGAGAATGCTTCTAACAAAAAACAGCTTTAGGCCGGGCGCGGTGGCTCACGCCTGTAATCCTAGCACTCTGGGAGGCCGAGGCGGGTGGATCGTTTGAGCTCAGGAGTTCGAGACCAGCTGAGCAAGAGCTAGATCCTGTCTCTACTAAAAATAGAAAGAAATTATATGGACAGCTAAAAATATATATGGAAAAAATTAGCCGGGCATGGTGGCGCATACCTGTAGTCCCAGCTACTTGGGAGGCTGAGGCAGAAGGATCGCTTCAGCCCAGGAGTTTGAGGTTGCTGTGAGCTAGGCTGACGCCACAGCACTCTAGCCCGGGCAGTAAAGTGAGACTCTGTCTCAAAAAAAAAAAAACCAAAAAACAGCTTTAGCCTGTAATCCTAGCACTCTGGGTGGATCATTGGAGCTCAGGAGTTCGAAACCAGCCTGAGCGAGAGCGAGACCCCGTCTCTACTAAAAATAGAAAGAAAATTAGGCAGTCAACTAAAAATAGAAACAAAAAATTAGCCGGGTGTGGTGGCACACGTCTGTAGTCCCAGCTACTCGGGAGGCTGAGGCAGAAGGATTGCTTGAGCCCAGGAGTTTGAGGTTGCTGTGAGCTCAGCTGACGCCACGGCACTCTAGCCTGGGTGACAGAGTGAGACTCTGTCTCAAAACAAACAAACAAACAAACAAAACAGCTAAACAGCTCTAGGAGAATCTGTGTGAAAGTATCCTAGCCTGGAGCCCAGTCTGAAGGGGGATTCAGGCAGCCAGAGGAGAGCAGAGATGTGGGGAGGAGGTCCCCAAGAAGGAGACCTAGGGTGGGGCATGGAGGGAACCCGGGGCAAAGTGGGGAGCCCAACCCACTTCCCCTGCGGGCGGCAGGACCCAGAGCCGAAGGGTTCTTGGGGACTCAACCGTGGACCCAGGGCAGTCCCACACAGGCCCCTGAGGTGGGCCCCACAGGCGGGTGAGCTGTGAAGACCTCTTTAGGTGCCCAAGAGGGCAAGGAGGTGGTGGGTAGGTGGCCCCCAGAGGCCTTGGGACACCGGAGGGAGAGATGGAGCTCAGGGAGCAGCTATGTGGGCCCTCGTCTGAGGGTGTGGATATGAGGTGGGACCCCCAGTCCGAAGGTGGGTGGGTGCCCTCATGGGGGGTGTGCAGTGTGAGGGAAGGGGAGGGGAAGATGATGAGGGAGAGGCAGTGGCCAGAGTGGGAGGTGGTGATTAGCCAGGTGCAGCCATGTGGGGCAAGCCCCAGGTGGGGCTGGGTGGGTGCTGGGGAGACAACCCTGTCTCCGTGTCTTGACTGTTTGGCTGACTCCTCCTGGAACCCTTCCTGACAGTCCCCAGGCTGCACCGGGGCTGTACACACAGGGCACTGCACACGCCGGGCACTGTACACACAGGGCACTGCACACGCCGGGCACTGCACACGCCATCCCAGGCCTGGTCTCCCTGTGGACCCAGCTGCCCCCCTCTAGTTTGGGAGCCATCTGAGGGCAGGAACAGGCTGTCATTGCCATCCTGATGCCTGGCATGCAGAAGGAGCTCCAAACCTTTAGCGCATGGGCTAACTTAGAGGGTTTCTCCTCCCTCCAGCTTTAACCTGCCCATGGAATAAATAAATCACTCCGTTGGGTGGTACAGCCAGGGGCAGGCCCCCGGTAGATGCCCCTTAGAAGGGGAAAGAGGGAGCATCCCATGCACGCTGGGGCGTCCCCTCTCTTCCCCAGCTACCAGCCCCATTCCAGCACACAGGTCCCGCCTTCCTCTCCTTGGGCTTGGGGCTGCTGTGGGAATCTTCGTCCTTGCACAGCCCCTGCCTTCAGCCAGCCTCACCTCGTCTTCAGTCCCACCCCGCCGCTGGGGCAGGCACTGTTTGGCCCCGGAAATGTCCTCTGCCCTCCCCTGAGCACGTGGTCTGCAATTTTCCTTGAACACAGCACTTTGTGACTTTGATGTGAGCTTCAAGCGCAGCCCCCTTTCCTGTCTTCACATCAAGGAAATAGGTTGAGTTTCAGAGAAACCCGCTGGCAAGAGCACGCCAGACACCAGGCCTTCCGGCCAGGTCCCTGCCCTGCTCGGGCCCGTGGGCTGCCACGGAGCCGCCCAGGTAAGTGGCTGTCCTGGGGCCTTCTGCCTGTGTCCTGCCGCTGTGGCCATCCCACGGAATTCTGGGGCACCTAGCAGAGGGTGAATAACCCTCCCAAGTGAGAAACCCTAGCGGGGTGTGACATCCGTAGCCTGTGTGTGTACGGAGGGTGCTGAGCCCACAGCGGCTCTCAGGCTGGGGGAAACCCACATTGGCTTCTTAAGCTCCAATTCTTCGTCTAGGACCAGCACTCTGTTGGTTTCGGGGACCAGACACCCCGCAGTGGCCTGTCTGTCTGGACATCATTGACACATCCCCAGGTAAGTCATGCCCAGATAGAGCGGCACTTGGCTGCGATCTCCAGGGATGGCCCGTGTCTGGTGCAGGACAGGACCACGAGTCAGGAGGCCACTGGGGAGGACCAGGAGGGCAGCAGGACTGGGACGGGTGGCTTCCAGCTGGAGAAGGAGGCAGACAGGGCTTGTGGCCACCCGGAGGGAAGCAGCTCCCCCTCCAGAGGGTTAGCGGGACAAGGGTGTCAGGGGAACAGAGACGCCTGCTCAGTCTCGGGCCTGCTGGGCCCTGTCAGCGCTGCATCCTTGGCTCTAGGAAGTGGAGAAACCTCCAGAGAAAGCAAATGTGTACTCTGGCCCCCAGGTGTTATGAACACAAGGGTCACTCAACAGGGCTGTGAACTTGAACAACAAAGTGCTGATGCTTCCTGTGAGGGGCCCAGTGTAGGCTTGAGCCTCTGGTAGGCAAGTTCAGGTTCAAGGGGGGCCTGGAGAGGTGAAGGCTCAAACCACTCAAGTTCTGTTCAGCCGCTGTGTGTCCTTGGCATGTTGCTTGGCCTCTGTGAGCCTCAGTTTGTGTATCTGTTAAATGTAGATGCAAATACTGGCACCTAGTAGGTGCTCAGTTCCTGCTTGTTGGGTAAGAGCTGGGAAAGGTGTCCCAGGCAGGACAGAGTCTCAGCAGGAAGGAACGGGGGTCATAGGTGAACAGCTCACCATGAGTTTCATTACTCTTGTCTTGGCCAAGGCAGCAAACACACAGTAGGCACTTAATAAAGCCCTGCTGAGAGATTAGGGTCAGGGACTCCCAGGATGGAAGGTCCCTAGGTGCCACCCTTGAAGGTTCTCCTCCTGCTGAATCCAGAGCTTCTCTTTTCTTTTCTATCCTCCAGCCTCACCCCTGCAGCCCTGGCGGGAACCCTGGGCAGACTGCTGGGTGGTGTGGATGGGCACACTCTGGGGCCACGGGACCTGGCTTGACATTCTGGCTCTGCCACTTACCAGCTGTGTGACTTTGGGCAAATCACACCACCTCTCTGTGCTTCAGGTTCCCCATCTCCAAATCCTTCCCCCACAGGGTTCTCATGAGGATTAAGTGAGTGAATATACGCAGGGTGCCTGGCATGTCGTAGGTGCTACATAAGCATCTGCTATCATCCTAGTTATTATTACTAGCCCTGGGCAGACTCGGGTGTGGACTCCACAGACCCTGGAGACCCTCCTGGGGGCCGCAGCAACTGAACCACTCCATGCTGCCCACTGTCTGCCCCACCAAGGAGTGGGGTTGAGGTGGTGGTCCTCATGCAGAGCCAGTTATGCCTCCCCCGGCCCCCAGGGACAGCTGATAGTGCCTGGAGATGTTTCTGGCCATGACTCAGGGGCGTCACTGGCATCTAGCAGATATGGGCTGTTCAACACCCTACAAGGCCCAGGACAGCCCATGCCGTCCCCTGGTCTCTACCAAACTCTGTCCTCCCAACTCGCACCAGCTTTGTCCATCTCCCTTTCGCAGTCGGAGTCTGAGACCCAGAGAGGGGGTGCTCCCTGATGAGGCCACATAGCCACCGGAGCCCAGGCAGTGGAGGTTGGGGCTGGGGGGCTGGCCCTGCTGTGTGGGGGTGGGGGGCGTTGTTCAGTCGACAGACACTTAGAGAGTCTGCTGAGTTTGGGAACCTGAACCCCCACTCTCCACAGCCCAGCTCTCTAGGGCTTGACAGTCAAAGGCAGCTCAAATTTCAGTGACACTTGGGGCAGCCGGGGGTCTGTGGGGATGTGGGAGTCCCCAGGGACCCAGCTCAGAGCCGTGGATTCTGCCCTCCTCATGGACACTTGCTAGAGTGGTTAGTGCTGGCTGCTGGGCCGCAGAGACCTGGGCTCAAATCCTGCCTGCCGCTTGCAGCCTGCATGATTCTGAACGTGACGTTAAACTCGCTGAGCCTCGGTTTCTCTAGCAGAGGAATGGGGATAGCAGTTCTCATTTGGTGGAGTGGTGGCGAGCGTTAGATTCAATGGGTAATGCTCGTAAAAGGCCTGGTACAGTCCCCAGCACAGAAGCTCTTGTGGTTGTTGTTACCCATGTGACGGATGTTTATTGGGAGGAAGTAGGGGCTGCCATAGAAAACAAGATAACCCAGCCCTGTCTTGGGGAGCTCGGCCTGGTCAGAGACAGAGGAGCAAACAGACAGTGGCCTTCAGGGAGGACAGGGGCCTTGGGAGCCCAGTGGAGGGGCCTGACCCAGGCTGGGGAGGGAGGAGTGGGAATCACGGAATGCTTTTGGGAGGAGGGGACCATGGAGGGGCCCAAAGCATGTGGGCAGGAGAGGGATATGGGCGCTGCTCCGGGCAGAGGGACCAGCCTGTGCCTAGGCTCCTCCTGGTTGCCCCTGTCCTCTCCCACCATGGTTAGTGGAGGGAGCCTCCAGACCCACCATTCGTCCCCTCTCCTACGGACGCCCCGTGGCCCCTCATCCCTCACCGGGCTGTCAGTTTCCAAGGGCACGCAGAGGTTCTCCACCCATCGGAGCAGACTGCAGCCCTTTTTAGGTACCCCCTTATCTGTGGCCTCTGCACACCATGAGCACGTATTGGGCACCTTTGTGCCTCCTGGTATAAGGAGGGGAACAAGACAAAGTCTCCGCTCTCACAGGTGCTTACATTTTAGCAGGGATAAAAGTAACATGTCATTAAGTGGATACAATATCATATTTTATGTAGTGAGGAACAGTAAGCTGGGGCAGGGCTAGAGAGAGAAGAGGGTGCTGTTTTTAGAGAGGGAGGTCAGGGAAGGTGACATTTAGGCAGAGACATGAAGTGGAGGATAATGGTGAAAGGGTGACCAGGCAGAGGGAACAGGCAGTGCAAAGGCCCTGCGGTTACACCAGACCTGATTTGTTCAGGGAACTGAACAAGTAACCTAAGGAGGCCGGTGTGGCTGGAGGAGAGTGAGTGAGGACGGGGAGGTGATGGCCACATCATGCAAGGCCTTGGGGGCCACTCTGAGGACTTGAACTTTTACCTAGTGTGAGGTGGGAGCCCTAGAAGGCTGTGAGCAGAGAAGACCCCGGGCTTGGCACTTGGCAGGTCTCATCTTGTGGAATCCCGGCAATCCCCCAGTGATGGGCACTTTCGATGGCCCTGCTTTCCGGACGAGGTCTGGCGAGCTTACCTCACCATGACCATGTGGTGGGTCCACGATTCTGTGATTCAAGTCTGATCCCTGGTGTCAGGAAAAATTGTAGCTCATCAGGTAGCCAGCTGGCATTTTGCTGACAGACCAATGCTAATGCTTTCTCTGTGTGGGTGGGCACTGGGGCCCCACCACAGCCTGGATGCAATTCAGGAGCACGAAACATGGCTTCAGGGGGAACTCAGGGTCTCGGGGGAGGACTGGCAGTTCAGAGAGAGCCAGGAGCTGGAGTGGCAGCAGGGTGGTGGTGGGTCGGTAGGAGGAGGTGCGGGCAGTGACGGGCCGGCCCTGTTCCAGCAGTGCCTTGGGAGGGGACGTGCCTGGCCTGTGGCTGGGGTGGCATGCAGAGCTCCTGCTGCACCCACCCTCCCACCAGGTCCAGGGGGTTGGCGTGATCCCTCCGCAGCTTGACTGCCTCAGTCTCCCCTCTGGGCTGTCACGATGGGCATTTAATGGGGGCTTTTGCTGGTCAGAGTATGTTCCAGGAGCTGTAGACCTTCGAGGCTATGCTAAAAGGTGTGTGGGAGTTAAACAGCTAAAGCGGGTCCTTCCATGCAGGTCTTCTCAGAGCCTTTAGTGTGCTTTCCCCAGCGTTTGAAAACACATTTGACCCTTGACTCTTTTTTCCTTTGAAGTATGTTGTTCGGAGTTTCAAATCTCTGTGGAACAGAAATAACTTCATGCTGCCTTTATCCAAAGGAGACACTTGAACGGTGGAGTTTCAGGCAGATGCTCTGACCAAAGGCTTCCTCCTCCTCCTCCCAGGGCCTGTGCTATGACAACAGGGCTGGTGTCCCTTTCTGGCCTGATCCAGCGGCTGTGAACTCTGGGAAGGCCAAGTTCAGATCTCTGAACAGGGAGCTAGGAGGAGGCTGGGGCTGGGGGGGCAGCTGGAGGCTGGGCTTGGGGGACAAACAGGCCAACAGGCTGAGTCAGGGCTCTTAACCTGGTCCTACCTGGGCCCTGCATAAAGCCCCTTGGGGCAGCCCCTGTGGGATGGGCCTCATGGGGGTGTCTCCTGCCGGCCGCAGTGTGGTCTGGAAGCAGAAGCACTGGGCCGGTCAGGGCTCCCGCCTCTCGTTCCCTGGCCTTCCATCTTCTGCCTCCTTCTGCCCACCCTCTCTGGCCACCCCAGCGTCTCTGGCCACAGGGTTCCCGGGAACTTGGCCCTATGTTGGACTAGTGAGGAGGGTACAGAAAGGCCCAGGCGGTGGGAGCAGGAGCGGGGCTTGCTGTTGCGTGTCCTTGCTGGCAGCGAGCATGGGGAAGGCTCCTGCCTCCGGGAGTCCTCAGGGCTGAGGTGGTCAGCTGTGGCTTGAGGCCCTGCACCTGGCCTGAGGCCAGCGACCCCCATCTCTTCTCTGTCCCAACCCGCCTCCGGCTACCCAGGCTGCACCTGTGGCCACTGTGGGGAGGAGCTTCTCAAACTGTGTCGCTGAGAGTTTCCTGCCACAGCTTCCTGCCCCAGAGACCAGCTTCCCCACCCCCTCCCCTCCCCACGGTCCCTGGACAAGCCCCACCTGGCTGCCTGGCCCTGTGCCCTGATGCTTTGTGGGCACAGCTCCATGAGTCTGCGAGGACCAAGGACCGGCGGCTGGATCTGGGGACATGGGGAGGGCAGAGGAGGGACAGGTGCTCTAAGTGGAGGGTGCTGCATGGATGAAAATATGAAAGTGAATTTTAAGGAGGGCAAGTAGCACGGCGTGGCTGGAGCAGGGGGCTGAGGAGTTTAGATCGGATGAGGTGGGCAGGAGGGAGCCGCAGTAGGGTCTTGAGCAAGGGGGGCCTTGGGAGGAGTAGCTTAGAAGTGGCTTGCAGACCTCGGAGCTCAGCTCATGTGGAAACAGACTGTGGGGTTCAGCCAACCACAGATATCGTGTGAGTGAGATCTGGATCTCAGGTTGTATTAATAGAAACGGTTGGTGGAGATCAAAAGAGTGATGCCAGCACAAAATGACCTCAGGTGAGAGATATGGGCTTGGGGAGAGGTGGGTGTAGCAGCATGCGCAGCCACACACAGGATGACCCAAGAAAGGGGACAGGGGCTGGGGAAGGAGAGAGAGAGCAGGAACAGTCAGGGAGAGAGGAGGCAAGCCAGGCGGCTTGTTAAAGACCAGGGAGATCTGCAAGGCTCCAGCAGGAGGGAGGGGTCACCAGTGTCCATCACTGAGGGGACCCAGCTTCGAGGAGGGCACGGAGTGCTTGCCTGGCCAGTACTGGAGAGTAGCCCTGGGGGGGCGGGGGCAGACTTGGAGGCTGGATGAGAGGGCGGGAGTCAAGGGGACAGGAGTGTGACAGCCCTTACCAACTTTCCCATTGCAGTTGTTACTTTCAGTGCCCAGTACCTCTGTACCTCCCAGCTCCTTTCCCCCTTAATGAAAAAAAATGAGGTACAATTTACATACAGTAAAATTTATACACTATTTTAGTGAAAAATTCTAAGATTTGACAAATGTATACAGCTGAGAAATTACTGCCTCAATCAAGTGGTATAGATTATAGACTATCCCTCCAATCTCCTCGTGCCCCTTGGCCGTCAGTCCCTCTCCCCACCCCCAGTGCCGGCAGCCACTGACGTGTCTCCACCGCTGTGGGCTTGAGTGGGATCCACGGCCTTTGAGCCTGGCTTCTTCCAGTTGGCGTGATGCCTTCGCCATTCGTCCGTGTTATCGCGTGTGTTAGTATTTTGTTCCGTTTTATTGCTGAGTAGTATTCCACTGTAGGCTTGCATCGGTTTGTCTGTTCATCTGTTGAGAAACAGTTAAGTTATAAATGTTCCTGTGTCGGTTTTGTGTGAATGTAAGTTTCCATTTCTTTAGGGTGACTAGCTAGGAGCCCTCCTCTTTTTATCTTTTTTTAAATTTTTATTATCATTTTTTTGAGACAGATTCTCTCTTACTCTGTTGCCCTGGGCTAGAGTGCCGTGGCGTCATCATAGCTCACAGCAACCTCAAACTCCTGGGCTCCAGCGATCCTCCTGCCTCAGTCTCCTGAGTAGCTGGGACTGCGGGTGGGTGCCACTATGCCTGGCTAATTTTTCTATTTTTTTATAGAGATGGCATCTTGCTCTTGCTCAGGCTGGTCTTGACTCCTGACCTCAAGCAATCCTCCCACCTTGGCCTCCCAAAGTGCTAGGATTATGCGTCAGCCACTGCACCTGGCACTTCCTGATGTTTTTTAAACACTGTTATGGAATGGCGACGTGTTTCTCCAGGTGGGGACACAAATGCAGTCCCTTATTAATCTCTGGAACACCTGTCTGTCTGTAACTGTTGGGACATCCAGAACTCCCCTCAAGCCTGGCCCTCAACCCCAGTGTCAGAATCGATCTGCTTAACATGTAGATTCTGGTCCCTCCTCCAGCTACCCTGATCCAGACCTCACCTGATTCTCATTCCAGCATCTTCCTCTCAGCCCCAGTGCCCATCCTCGCATGCCCCTGGACACCCAAGCAGAGGCAGCCTTTCCCGCGCCACAGAAACCTTCATTAGGC
>JAQIFY010003659.1:0-12364 GCA_028533085.1 Varecia variegata
GGGCAACAGAGTGAGACTCTGTCTCAAAAAAATAAATAAATAAATAAATAAATAAAATAAAAAATAAAAAAAAATGAAAACAACTTATGGCTTATGGCTATAGATCCTGGAGTTAAAAATGTCTGAAGCAGCATAAACTATTTTCTTGTTTACTTAGAAATATTCTTCTTTGCTGAGACTTTTACTTTCTCCCCTCTCAATTTTGACAAGACAAAAAACAACTTCCATTCTCTCTATCCACACATATTCTCCCTGCCCCTCCTATGTTCAGCTTCGGTTTAGTCGTGAGTAGCAGGCTCCTGTGTACAAGCTTAGTAAGAGAAGCTAAAGCAACGGGAGCATGTTTATGGATATGTTCTCTGCTGCTAGCTGCTCTGGACAAGCCTTTGGAGGCTCTGCCACTAGAAACATTTGGGTCTGAGAGTCTGGGCTTAACCTGTCAGTAACAGCAGCCAAGAACAACTTACATAATCACTGCCTTTTGCCAATTTAGCAGCAAAATACAAGAAAGGAAGGCATGTGAGGAGGTAATATGTATAATAATACATTTTTGTAGGTTTCAAAGTGTGTCTTTGGCTGCCTTCTCTTCTCATTCTCCCTGCTTTACTTGGGCTGCAATTACTCCCTTGACGCGGATGCCTCCCAGAATAGCGTTTTAAGACCAGTTCTCTTTGCTGAGCTACAGATACCTATTTTCAACTGTCTCCTACACATATTAACCTGGATGACAATCCAGCATTTCAAAAGCAACACGTCAAAACCCAACTTTTCATTCCATTCCTTCGCACCAGTTTATCTCCCGGTATTTCCTATCTCAATGTACAACACCTAAATCCACTCAGTAATCTAAATCAAAGATTGTTAAACCATCCTAGATTTTCAGTTGCCATATCTAATATCTAATTAATTACCAAATAAAATCTTTGAAATAGCACTCCAATACATCCTCTTCCTTTTTCCATTATCATGTCTTTAGTTCAATACCTTATCTCATAGAGGCAACTACATTTAACTCCTGGGCACATATAAAATATCATACTTCACAAATGGAGAATACAAATTCTCTTAAACATGTATGAATTGTTTGCAGAAATTGACCACATTCAGGAATAGAAAAGTAAATCTCAATAAACAGGATTGGTATCTACAGACTGTAATTTCTGGTAAAAATGCAATTAAATTAGAAATCAGTAACAAAATTTAACTAGGAAAATAAAACCTGTTCACTTAGAAACTCTGAATAACTCAAGGGCAACAGAAACAACTCATAATAAAATAAGAATGAACCATAATTAAAAACCTACAAATTAAATCTTGTGGGTTTTAGTTAGAGAAGTTGTTAGTGGGTAATCTATAACATTAAGTGTTTATGTTGTTAAGAAGTAAATGTTGAAAATTAATGAGCTCAGCATGCATTTTTAGAAGTTACAGAAAGGATAGCTTTAAGTATTTATATTATTACATTATTATTATTCTAAATAAACTCATTGAAAGTAGGAATGAAATGATAAAGATAAGAGACTACATTATTGGAAAAGAGAACCATAGAAATCAAACAATAGAAAAATCAACAAAGTTAAAATTTGTTCTTTAAAAAGATTAAAAATTATCTGCCATGAGTCAGAAAAAAAAGAGAAGCAATAAACATTGGCCTAGGCAATAAATAAATTTAAGGAATAATAAAGTGGACATGATTATAGATGTTGGTCAAAAATTGTGTCATGGTAGATTAAAAAGCTCAGGAACTATTATAAACATTTTAGGAATTATTTATTAGAAAATTAGAAATATTTATGTCAAATACTTTTTTAACATTTAGATGAAAATTTAAAATTTTAGAAATGACTTAGAAAAACTGATTCAAGATGAAATACAAAATATTTATAGTTTTATAGCCATTTGAAAAATGTGTCTAGCAGATGCAAATCTTCCCACAAAGAAAACACCAGGTCCAAATAAAATTATAGAAGAGTTCTACTCAACATTGAAGACAAATAACAATAAAAACAATCGTAATTTACCAAACTATTCCTGCACTTATAAAAATAGCAAAAACTTTACAATTTATTTTATTAGGCTAGTAAAAACTTAAAATTATTTCCTAACCTCTGTCCTTGTCCCTCTCTCACCTTTCCCAGATCTACCCTTCAGGCTCAGTGTGTTCTTCCTAAAATGGAAATCTGGTCATTCCAGTCCCTTAGGGACACTCAGTGTTTCTTCGTTACCGCCAGGACCAGACGTCAACATGCCTTCCTCTGGTATCCTGTCTCCTCATTCATCTCATCTCTTGCCTGCCTTTCCAACCTTATCGTTCCCACTTCCCATGGTGCTAGTTTTGCACTTTTTACCTCTGCTTTTTTACTTACGTGTTCTCTGACTTCACAATCTTGTGTTTCAAAACTAGATTTAATTGGTCCTTCTTTTGGATCCCTAGAGAACTTCACATCACCTATCTGGACTAATCAAACTCTGCTTATTATAATAGTTTGTCTTTCTCACGATGCTGTGAATCCTTGAGGGCATTTATTTGTGGGTCTTCAGGGCCCCCCACATGCCTGGCTCACTGTAGGGCACATACTCTACTTCAGAAATATCATAGATGAAATACTTTTTGGTATAGCCTGTCAATCATTATCAAGTAGAATCCTCTTTCTTTGGAAAAATACATTCCAGGTTACAAAGGACAGCCAAAATTGCACTTTTGGAATACAACCCATTTCTAAGTCAGGGTCTCTCTCTATTAGTGATGAAAAGTTTCTCACAAGTTTAGGATATGGGGAGACAATAAAAGCATCACCTTTCTCTCCAAGATACTTTCAAAAGACAGGAATCTCACAGTTGCTCTAATATGAGATACCAATGATATTGGGAAGCATTCTTTAGTGCACAGACACATGACATCCTGAAAAAAAATCAATGTTTTACCTTCCTCCCTGCTGAGTTTCATTTCACAATACAGAGCTATCATTACAAGCCCCCAAAATATACCTGTTCGGTTTTTCATCTGTGAACAACATAACACTGATTTCAATTAAATTTCAAAATAGACACCCCAGAGTCCTCCCTAGAATTTTTAATATTTGGCCTTTAATATAAATTGATCCTTTGCTATTGAGTCAGTAACGCAAAATCAGGAAAAGGCTTTGAGAATTATTAAAGTTGCAGGCTGTGCAGCTGCACAGGGCATATTTGGGAACATGTACTGTAGAAAATACAGCCTTACATAGAAGGCTCTCTTATGAACCTGAAAAAAGATGCTGAGGTGCTCATTCTCCTCACCTGCACGGGCACTGCAGTTCCCGATGAAAGAGCCTATCTCATCCTGGCTGCTCCTCAGGAGCATCTCTCATTTTAGGGTGTCAGGAACTCAAAATCCTTGAGGACATTTTTGTGAGGGGGGCCCTGGTAGTGGGAAGTTACAGGGCCCTCCTGTTTTGGGAGAATGCTAGTGAGGTGCGATGAGGTCAAGGAGCACTACAATGCCAAGGTCACAAGGCTAGGGCAAAACTGGAAATAGCAACATGACTTTTGGCATTCAGTCTGTGCATCTGACCACTGGACCCTGGAAACAGGTGCTGGAACCTTATGGAAAGCAATTAGAGCTTCCCTCCATACTACAGACTTTTGCCAATGTCAAAAGGAAGAAAGAGGTGTTGAGGTTACTAGCTCAGGGAATTTCACACTGTGGCTCTCTCCTTTATGCCAGAAATGCATTTAATGATGGAGTTCTGCCACTTACAGCATATGTCACTTTGGGAGAACAGAGGTAACTAAGTAAAGTTACTTTTATTTATGCCATTTCATGTATCCAATACCCACATTTATTAAGAACAGTGCTGAGATTACACTTGATTTCCCCTCAGTTTTCTTTTATTGTTTGTACATGTAATTCTTGGGGAAAATAATACTGCTCTGGAGAGCAAATGACTTAAAATGAATCAGATGTTGTTTGGGTGCAGGTATTGCTATGAGACCAACTTTATTATTAGTTGTTATCATAGTTACTGCAACATCCAGCTATCTGCAGTGTAGACTTCAAAGAGCAGGCAGTTCACAGCTCTGTGATCCAAAGAGGGAGGCAACATGGAAGAGCAGAAAGAGCATTAACTGTAGAATCCCATTTCTCTCTCCTGCTAGCTGCATATCCAGAAGCAAGTGACTTCAACCATCAAAGCCTTAATTTATTCATCTGTAAAGTAAATATAATAGCTTTGTTTGCTGAAGGCTTTAAATAAATTACTATGTATAAAGAGTTTGGCACAGTTTTTGGCACATAGCAGGTTTACATTGCATGTTAAGTCCTGTTCCTTATTTTATAGACATGCTTTTCTAAGAGAGTTCAGAGATAAGATGTGGTCCAATAACCAGGTATTACATATTAAAATGAATTAGAGGCAGCTAATTATATTGTTGCTAGCTTGATTTCAGAGAATGAGCAACATAACTTTTGGGGCTTATTTGAATTCTTAGTCAGATTCTACATAGATAAACCCACATAAAGAGGTAAAAAATAATCCTAATAATTTAATGTTAGCATCATATCAGAATAATTTAAATATTAAAAACAAATTCCTTTGTTTTCCAAAACTGTACCAGTTGGTTGGTTTCACATTTCAGTCTGGTACTGTCAAACAACTCCAACATATCCAATGTTATTTGCTGCAATCAACCTCAAAACTGTTGCTTGCTTCCAGTCTATTCCTACTTGGGTGTAGTTCCTGTCTAGTATCAGACATTGGCTCCAGTTTTCCTTCCTGGTTTTGCCTATTACTAAGGTCTGAATGCTTCTGCCCTTTCTAGAAATCATAAGTTGAAACTTCATCCCTAGTGTGGTGGTAGTAAAATGTGAGGGCTCTGGGAGGCGACTAGGTCATGAGGATTCCACTCTCATAAATGGGATTAGTGCCTTTTTTTTTAGAAAAGAGTCCTGAGGAAGCTTGTTCACTCCTTATGCCATGTGAGGATGCAGCAAGAAGGCACCACTTACAAAGCAGATAGCGAACATGCACCAGACACCAAAGCTACTGGCACCTTGATATTGAACTTTCCTGCCTCCAGAACTGTGAGAAATAAATTTCCGTTGTTTATAAATTATCCAGTCTATGGCATTTTGTTACAGTAGCCCAGACACACTAAGACATCCATCTTCTCACTTATTTCTCTTCTTGAAGCTCACTGCAGGCTGCTTTCCCAGTCAGACCTGCCTGACCTCACATGAAAGATAATTCACTTAGGAACAGCAACATTGCAAAATGCAGCTCCCAAATAATTGAGAACTGGTTTGTGAGTTTACCATAATTCAATAGTAAAAAGTTTTTCATTGAAATGATTTAGCTTGTAATCAAGGTAAAATTACAGATTTTTATGTGAAGCGTCTTGCTGAAGAAAAAGAAGGATGTAAGCACCAGCTAATCCTGAGTAGGACATGACATCATTTTGGGGCTTGTCAAAGCCTTTTTATCCTAAAGATCAACATGACACATACTGGGAAGTTTCCAAATGGATAATGTAGCCTTGTCTCATGTCACACTGACATTAACTGCCTATAGATGAATCTTTAATGTTAAAAAAGTGCTAGTTGCCTACACTTAATTCATGGGGAGATCTGAGCCCAAAGTATGAGATCCTGGTGTTTGATCATAACGGAAGATAAGAAAGCTTTTTAAATACTTTTTTTTAGGAAAAAAATCACCTAAATCTCACTCAAAATCTAGCCCTCAATAGCCAACCAAATGATTTTAGTTTACCCCATACCTGACAAAGTTATGTTGTAGCAAGCTTATTTAATTGTAGACTTATCATTTCTTATCTTGCTATTATCTTGCTAACATGAACTCTCTAGTATATCTGTCTACCTGCAAGGCTCAGAACAAAACATTGCAGGTGGTCAGATTTGCAAAAACCTGAACACAGGAACCAGCCTTGGTATTTAACAAAGTAAAAGATGAGGTGGACTCCTGTTCAGATCCTTTAAAAAGCCTAATTCTAAAGTTGCTTATACCCTGACCTTTTTCCCCATGATTTTTCAGATACGCAGCCTCTGATATTTATATAGAACTTATTTCTACTATGATCAAAGTACAAAAGAAGCATGTAGGAGGAAAGGAACAAGAGGTAGCATTATTACTCTGATTGTTATTAATATTATGTCTCTTTTAGTATAAAAAGCATTATTTTTGAGTCATCTTAGACATAGAATTTTCAGGAGATAAAGTATCAGTGTCAGGGCCTTTAAATCCTCCTTCCTGAAAACCTCTCCACTTACAGTTTGCGTGTCTTCATCTCAACCTACCTGTATGTTCACCCTTGCCCCTGGTACTCCTGTCCTCAGTCAAGGCTGACATAAAGGGCTCCAGTTCACTCTTTAGGATTTCAAGCCTCCATCCTTGCTATTTGTCTTATATACCATGACCTTCTCCTTAACTTTAAATAACACAATTTTTTTCTTTTTCTCAAAGTCTCTTAGACCCTAATTTTGAAAATAACTGGATTCCTATGTTGTTGTTATATAACACCTTCCCTGTCCCAGCAGCCTGTCCAGGTTCAATATCTGTCTAGGACTGGGAAGTGGCTTTATTCCAGACAGTCTTCTCTCCTCATCCACCCTTACCTTTGATCTTCCTTTTAGCCATTCCAATGACACCGATTTCTGATGTCAGCTGCCTTCTGGAATTCCAAGTGTTTTGGTTCCAAATTTCTGATTCTCTGCCTACCTGTCCAGATACCCCATTTCTGCTAGTTCCGCATCTTGGCTTCTCTGAGTCTGCACAACCTTGCGAGTGGTCCTTTCATGCATGTCTTTGTCATGAGATATGAGTGTAAGAACCAGCTGGCAGATCTTCAAATGATCTCAAATGCTCAGGTGTTTATTTTTGTTCCCTTGGTATAGTCATTCACCTAGCTTACATTAGTGCTTGTTTTTTCTTCAGCAACAATGTAAGATTCCCACCAATATACATCTTAATTTGGAAACTCCTATTCCGAGGTGTTGGCTTAATCTGTGGGTTTCTATATCCTCTTTTTCTTCCCCAATCAAGAAATGCATCACTTCTTAGAACAGGCAGCATCAGTTTAATAGTTTGAATACCTTTCTCTACATGATTTTTGAGGAATGGTGCAACAAGGATATAAAGATTAAAATGTTCTAAATTGCTAAAGAGATATCATCTGTGTTCCATCAGTTTTGGATGGAAAATAGTAATATGTTCATCAAGATAACTTAATGAGAAGTTTGCTTTATTAGCGAGGAGATAATTTTGCTCTAATCTAGCACTTTTTACATAAGTTTACAGTATCTGTGTTTAACTCTTCTAAAAGGCAAACAAAAATTTATCCTGTTTTCACAAATAAGTTTATGTTAGTTATTTTTTGCTTGGTAAGGCATGTCTAGGTCCTTGATACAATGTGCTCATGTTAGTATTGCTTGTCTCAATAATATCAATATTTTTCAGAATACAAATTTCTTTTTTCCTAATTTAATCCTTGTAGCTACCCAGGGAGGAAGGTAAGAAAACATTTTTATTATTCTCAGTTTACAGTGAGGGTGCAGAAGATCAGAGAAATTAGCTAGTAAGAAATAGGATCCAGGTATTTTCCTTTTTTCCAACAAGCATTCCTTAAGGTTTTTCACCCAACTACACCTGTGAAACAGAGCTATGCAAATTTTTGTTCGTAGGGGTCTGGAATATAGTTTGAAAGTTCTGTTGTAAATGTGAAATTTCTTTGATGTTTTATTAAAAAAAGCAGGCAAATTTGCATTATGCCTATTATATATCAGTGTGTATTTTAATATAAACAATATCTCCTCTAACTACTCTGCCCCCACATTTGATTTTTTTAATTAAACTTTTCTATTTTGAGATAATAAAAAAAGACAAATTCACATGCAGTTGTAAGAAACAATACAGAGGTCCTTGTGTACACTGTACCTAGTTTCCCACTATAGTAACATCTTACGAATCTATAGCACAATATGGAAATCAGTATGTTGATACTGATAGAGTTAAGATACAGAATTTCCATGACCACAAGATTCACATGTTGTTCTTCTATAGCCACAACACTTTTCTCCTTTCTCCACCCCCTCCTTAACCCTGCAAACCACTAATCTGGTCTCCATTTCTACAATTTTGTCCTTTCAAGAGTGTTATATAAATGAAATTATAGAGCATGTAACTTTTGGTATTGACTTTTTTATCCAGCATAAGTCAGTGGAGAATCACTCAGTTGCCGCATGTATCAATAGTTCATTTCTTAAGTTCAATGTTTGATTGCAGAGTAGGGTGACTATAGTTAACAATAATATTATATATTTCAAAATAGCTAGGAGAAAGGATTTGAAATGTTCTCAACACATAGAAATGATAAGTACTCAAGGTGATGGATATCCTAAATCATTACACATTCTATCATTACTTGATCATTATACATTCTCTGCATGTAAAAAAATCACATGTATGCCATAAATATGTATAAATATAATGTATCAATTTAAAAAAAGAACATGTGCTTTTGACAGTTGTGAAATAAAATGAAATCATATATAAAGCATTTAACATATGGTAAAATCTCAATAAATGGTAGCTACAGTAAAAAAAAAAAAAGGTCATTCCTTCTTATTGCTGAGTTGTATTTTATGGAATGGATGTACCTCAGTATATTCACCCATTGAAGGATATCTGGGTTGTTTCTGGTTTTCAGTTAGTACGAATAAAGGTGCTATAAACATTTGTGTATGGGTTTTTGTGTGTATCTAACGCTTTCTCTGAGATAAATGCTCAAGAGTGCAATTACTAGAATACATAGTAGATATATGTTTAATTTTTAAAGAAAATTTTAAACTTTTTTCCACAATGGCTATACAGTTTTACATTTTTACCAGCAATGTATGAGTGATTCAGTTTTTCCATATCTTTGCCATCATTGGGCCTTGTAATATTTTTAATTGTAGCTATTTTGATAAGTGTGTAGTGATATCTCATTTTGGCTTTAATTGCATTTTCCTAAATGGTTGTTGATATTGAACATCTTTTCATAAATGTGTTTATTGAACATCTATATATCTTTGTCCATGAAAGTTCTGTTCATTCGTTTGTCCCTTTTCTAATTAGATTGTTTTTTTTTATTGGAGTCTGGAGAGTCCTTTATACATTCTAAATACCACTTCTTTGCCTAATATGTAGTTTCTCCCATTCTGTAACTTGACTTATTCTTTTCACAGGGTCTTACAAGTTTTTGATTTTGATAAATTCCAATGTATCAATTTTTTCCTTTTATGGGTCATGCTTTTGGTATCAAATCTAAGAACTCTTTGCCTAACCCTAGATCACATTTTTTTTTCTAAAAGTTTTATAGTTTTCCATTTTAACATTTAAGTCTGTTATTCATTTTGAGTTAATTTTTGTATCAGGTGTTAGACTTAGGTCAATATTCATTTTTTTTTTATTCTATTGGCCTGTGTTTGCTCAGCTGCTGCAAAACCCTTTGTCTGACACCAACCCAAGAGGGAGGAGGAGGGGCCCCTTGTTATAGCTGGGTGAGTGTGGGAGTCCAGGCTCTCCCTGGGGACTCTGCTGACCGCAGAGGGTGAGGTGTAGGCTCATTACTGGCCCGGGAATGTGAAAATTTCAGGTTCTGACTTGGACTTCTCTGATACTACCTTGGCAGGGGTATGGTGGTACCTCATTACAGTCACATGAGTGTAAATGTCTAGGCTCTCTACTTGACCTTTGCTAGCATCAGTGGAGCTGTAGCCAGTGTTTCCTGTGGCACTTGGCTGAAGTGGAATGGCTATTGTCTGAAAGTTTTCTGTCCTGCTATTCTGCCACTTCCTTGGTCTTTGGCTATAAAGAGCAGGACTTTGTTGGAGCTTCCTTCGTCTGTGTCCCTCGGCATTTCTAGGTTGCTGGCTTCTTCAGCCCCAAGTCTGGGGTATACAAGACAAAAAGACACCCAGGGAATTTATGGCCATGTTGTGCCTTATATCCTGAGGTCCCTACCTGTTCTATTCTTCTCTCCAACTTTTAGAATCTTTTTATATGTGTTTTGTATGTAATATGCATAATTTTTATTTGTATTTTTCCAGAAGAATGGGGATAAATATATCTATTTCATCTTTCTAGAAGTGGATTTCCCTCAATTTGATTTTTAAGTAAAACTTGATGGTCTAGAAAATATGTGATGTTTATTCTGGCAGGCAAATTTTATTATTTTAACATGCTCTTCAAAGTCCATAGCACAAGGTTATGGGGAGGACAGATGCTTCAATAAATTATAGGATTTTCATGTCGATGATTAAAAAAAAAAGAGAGAAAAAAACCCTGGTGTTCAACAGTGTGTAATCTGCCCACATAATGACCCCTAGTGGAGAGAATATAATTGATACCATCTCTTTTCCTCTCTGACTCCAGATTCCTCTTTACCTGGGGCAACTCATTTTCTATTATTTCTTCTCTATCTCACTCACTTGGTTGTATTGACATCTCCAGCTCACCTGGCTGCCTGATAAGGCCACAATCTTTCTGAGCAGCAGGCTCTGTCAGTCTACAAATATTTATTGAATGCCTCCCGGATGGAGACCTGTGCTGGGTCTTTAGCAGGCCAGTGTACTTACGGCCTCCCCAGGGCAAGGGCTGTCAAACAGCTGAAGGGTGCACAGGTGTTTTAGGTTAAAAACAATGCCCTGGAAATGCCTTTCTTCAACAAAGCTCTTTTGAAGTTTGGTTTGAGTATTATCTTAAGAAAGAGGGAAAAAAAACTAAACTCCTTTCTCCATGGATGAGGACTCTCTCTTTGACATGGAAATGGAAAGGAAAACAGAGGAATGCATGATTTATGGGCACTCTGTCACAAAACATCAGTTTTCCCACAAGAGCAGGAGCTATGTCTTTTTCAAGCATGTTTCTCAAATACCAAGCATGGTGCTTGGCACAGAGAAAGGGCTAAAATTTATCTATGTCATGGTGAGCCACAGTCATGTGTTAAACCCTGCACAGGCCTTGAGAAGAGAATGTCCAGGGAACTGAATTTTGTAAATCCAAAAGCATAATTAAACCTTTCTCCCGGGAAGGAAAGAAGGAAGAGAGGAAAGAAGGAAGGAAGGAAGGAAGAGAGGAAGAAAGGAAGGAAGGAGGGAAGAAAGGAAGGAAAGATATAGAAGCCAAAGACCATTAAAACCATTAAGTTTCATAAAATAATCATATGGGCTGGATGTGGTGGCTCACCCCTGTAATCCTAGCACTTTGGGAGGCCAAGGCAGTAGGATTGCTTGAAGTCAGGAGTTCGAGACCAGCAAGAGTGAGACCCTGTCTCTACAAACAATAGAAAACTTATCTGGGCGTGAGGGCACATGCTTGTAGTCCCAGCTACTTAGGAGGCTGAGACAGGAGGATAAATCGAGTGAGCCGAGGAGTTTGAGGTTGCAGTGAGCTATGATGATGTCACTGTACTCTAGCCTGGGAGACAAAGCAAGACCCTGTCTCAAAAAAAAAAAAAAAAAAAAAAGATAATCATATGACTGTGGCAGCTCTGCAAATACTAGAGTTAGAGTGATTTAAAAAAAATAAATAAATCCCTCAAAGACACTGAAAGTTCAGAGATTGTCAAAGACTGTCTCTTTGAAGAAACTTTAGTCAGGGTCCCTGAGCCCTCTTCTGAAATAAACCTTGACCTTGCTCCCCTACCCCTCTGCAGTTCCTGCATAGCCCAGTTTTCGCAAAAAATCCTACCAAGTCAGTTTAGCAAGAATACCCCTATCCTTCATGTCTCCTCTAAGTAATTTTCCATCCACCAACCCTGCTTCCCACCCCGAGTCCTTGGCCTTAAATCCCCACTTGTTCTTGTAGTTGGAGTTGAGCTTGATCTCTCTCCCCTATTGTGATAGTCTTGACACTATTTTAACAAGTGCCAGAATAATTTTTCTTTAACATAGGACTAGAGAGGCCGCTTCTTTTTTCCTTCTGTTATTATTTCTTTTTTTTTTTTCACCTCTAAGAGTTAGAAAAGCTGAAGAGATAAGCAGCTCTGTCATAGGCAGACAGAACTGCTCACTGCTACCCCTGGATCTGTTCTTTTTAGCCGCACACCACATAAAACCCTACCTGTTGTGTCAGGAAGAATGGGGCGCTAAGTACTCTCAGGCACATAGATTTTAGAGGCTTCTTCATTCTTCCTAACCTTTTAGGATTCTTTTGCACTGCTGGGAAGATGGAATTGGGAAGTACATTTTTATACTTGAAAGGCCTGTATCCTGGGTTTGACTCCAAAGGCGGTAAGAGAATAATCACCTTGAACGGGGCAGGGGGGCGGGGAGGGGTGTGGAAGGTACTTCTTTTATTTGCCTGGAAGCCAAAAGGCAGTGAGAGGC
>JAQIFY010003660.1:0-12364 GCA_028533085.1 Varecia variegata
GATCAATAAAATGTGGTATATGTACACCATAGAGTTCTACTCAGCCACAAAAAACAACAGTGATCTAGCACCTCTTGCATTATCCTGGATAGAGCTGGAGCCCATTCTACTAAGTGAAGTATCACAAGAATGGAAAAACAAGTACCACATGTACTCACCATCAAATTGGTATTAACTGATCAACACTTATGTGCACATATAGTAGTAACATTCATCAGGTGTCAGGCAGATGGGAGAGTGGAGGAGGGGATGGGTATATACACACCTAATGGGTGCGGTGCGCACCATCTGGGGGATGGACATGCTTGAAGCTCTGACTCGGGTGGGGTAAAGGCAATATATGTAACCTAAATATTTGTACCCCCATAATGTGCTGAAATTAAAAAAAAAAAAACATTCTTAACCTGGCCTTAGTAAAGACAGATTTATTATAAAGAATCGAGGATATTGCCCAGAACTATAGGGCAAGAAATTGAGCTCTTGCTTTATTAAGAACTCTCTGGAACCTCATGGTTTCCCATCTCTTTCACTTATCACATCTGTCCCCTTTCTTCTGCATTTTTTTTAAGTAGGCGGCTTCTGTCAGAGCTTGCTCAATGGTATATCAAAAGTCCCAAAATTGCCTCACTCCCCAAATCCATATCACCTTACAGGTAAAGTGCCTCTTCTAAAAAATTTATGGGAGCATAAAGGAAGTTATTGAAATTTCTAATGTAATTGAGTATGGAAATAAAGCTTACCATAAAAATTCTTTATGTAGATATAAAGCTGCAGAATTTTCAAAATGTTTCCACATTCTCTTATTTTTATCTCACTTTAAACCCATAGAGGAGGTAACCAGGTGTCATGGATCCCATTTTACAGCTGGAGAAATAAACTCAGACTTTAAATGATTTATCCAAGCAATCGAATCAGAGCTTGAGTCCAGGTTTCCTGGCTGCTTGTCCATTTGCCTTTCAATAACCACATCCATGGCCATTGACCTGTGAAAGGAAGAAATAGTGGTGCTGTTGTGGAAGTGATGACAGAGGCCAAGATAGGTGAATTGACTACCCACCTGACTATTTTAAAACTTGGTTCAGAGATCTGTCAGTCTGTAAACTGATTATTATTCTTGGACCTCAACTCTATACCTCTTCCTTTTTCATGTTCTTCTTTGTGAACACATCAAATTGTTTTAATCTGTGTTTTCAAATTTTACTTAACTTTTAACTTCCTATAGTCTGATTCCTCTTCTGATTGTGAACCAGAAGTGACCTGAAAAACTGGCAGAAAATAATGTGAATGATGATAACAATGACAATAACAACCCAAGGCCAGTCTTCTACAGGATTAGAGTTTCTTTTGAAACTGAGGAAAAGCATAAAAAAAATTTGAAGACAAATGTTAAATATCTCCCACTAGATGAAAGAATTCCTTTTTCAGTGATTGATATGAGCCTAAGGAACGAACTCCATGTGTTTAAGCAGAGCATAAAACTTGAGTACAAAGGTATTATGCAAACAAAGAACAGTATTTCCATATGTATAAGTTTAACTGGGTCTGGCTGGAGTGAGCTCTGGGGCACCTTCCCTAACACAGGCATGCGAATCTGGGATTTGTATCTAAAACAGTCTGCATGGTTAGATCATTGTTTACATAAATGTAGGGTGGTATTTTCTGGTAGGGTATGCTGAGTGTGAATTTGCTAGTGTAGAAAACATGAGCACAAATTTTACAAGTTTCCAAGAAATATATAAACACAATGTTACTACAACAATGACACAGCATCAGGCTATTTCTAAGTAAAGCAGATAATATCTCGATGTAAGTGTTCTTCCACTTAGATGTTTGCCATTGTGAACACCTGGGATCAAATCTTGAAGAAATGAATGTAACTTATAAACTTAAAGCAGAAAACATATGGCTTATAGGCCCATTCTAAAAGAAAACTGGCTGTAGGCTTTTAATTCAAATGGAAACTAAAATTGATCCTGCTCACTAAAATGTTCATTGGTACACCTTTAATTGACCACTATTCAATGGATATGTGTTTTGTGATTTTAATAAAATTACTACTATCTTGAAAAATGTCAACTAGTACATTAATAATTAAGAAAAACTCCGAAAGTAACGTCTCCTCGTTTGGGAAATGAACATTCTTTCTTACAGCAACTGCTTGCCTTCCTCACTTTAAAGCTTCTCCTTTAGTTCAATAGGCACAACTCACCCCTCCTGATCATCATTTCACTACGTCTCTGTTTCTGTTTCCCCCCTCCCTAGGCTAACACTCTGGACTGGAAGAACAATGGGAAACAGTGGAAGAAACAACCAAACCAAGCCTGTATTATAACTTAAAATGAGGGTCAAGGAGAAATGCTGGACGACAGAAATCCAGTCCTGGAACCTTGAAGCCTCAAAGTTTAGAATTCGGAAAGAATAGAAGAAAGCACTGAATCCTATGGAAGAAAGCAATGAAGTGGGCAGATGAGTGGCAATGGAAACACATGCCTCTTCTCCCGTTTACCATAATGATCTATTTCATTCCTCCTACATCTCTCAATTCTCTCCCAAAGTCAGAAAGAAGACCTAGATTCAGAACAGGGCTTCCCTACTACTAGGTATAACCAAGTCATTTCATTTTTTAAAAAACCAGTTTATTCATTTGCAAAAAAAGGAAATACTTTACCTACCTCGTTCACAGGGCTATTAAAGGAATTGAAATGGAAAGTTATTTCAGAATTCATTTCACTCTGTAAAGTGCCATATAAATATCATATAACTATAAGGGACTTTTATTTTTTACTCCTTTTTTTATGGCTGCTTTTTAAATTCTCAACTCTTCTATTTTCCTCTAACTTCTCATTAACCCCTTTTCCTCTTTCTTTGGTCTGCATTTAACTTTAAAATGTGAAAGGTTTTTTATTACAATTCCCATATAGTTGAAAACCCATTTGGCCTGAGGTAGTACTTAGCTCAGGGGAGCAGTAAGTTCTGCAGCAAGCCCAGTCAGCACCAGATCTCTGCACCAGGGGTGGGTTGACCCTGTATTTCACCACGTGTCTGGCCTGTGTAGCCAGTTAAGAGTGGATGGAGTCTTAAAGCCCCTTCTCTTTTGGGTTTGGTTGATATGCAAAACCAACTAAAAATCCTCTGTTACTGCATAAGGTACAGTTAAATCTGGAAAAAATGGAAATAATTATGGTTTTGTGGGGTCACTTTCAAAATACAAGCATCTTTTCTATTATTTTCCTTTTCTTGGGAATAACCCAGAAGTAATGAGACTTCCCAAGGATTAACTTGCTCATCTGACCAATTCTGGCTCAACATCCTGACAGTGTCTGGTTAAAAGATGTGACTACCACAAACATAGCTTCTCATCTCCTACACCATGTTTTACTCATTACCTGGCAAAGGTACAAGCCAAAATTCTCGTAAACCTCCTGATTTCCCGTTCATAATTTGGGGAAGTAAACCATGGCTGAGAAACCACATGAAACTCCATTAAATGAATCTAAATAAATAATATCTCTCCAAATGAATCACCATTTACCCAAACTCCACACACTGCAGAGAGACAGGAGTGGTCAGTAAATACCAGACTCGAAATAACCACAATGCACAGACTTAGTCTCAGGGACACCACCATCCCAACTGCATGTAAAGAGAAAGCAAAACTTCTACAACTCCTAGTCACAGCTAGAAACGTACAGATTAAACAATAGCCCTTATCTGTCTGTGTAACAACTGCCTCACCAGGCAAAATATAAATGAGGAAAACTGAGTCAAACCATTAAAATGGATGCTAACTTTAGATGAAAACAAAGAAAAAAATATTTTAATGACTGAGGATTGCTTTGAAAGAATGCACATAAAGTAACTTTTAAATTGCACAACATGTTTTATGATCATAATGAGGCCATTTTCTTGGCAAGGTGATGCCAGAATGTCCTTTAATTCCTTAAATCAATGTTTGTGGAGTTCTTATTGTATTTCAAGGAATGTGCTAGGTGCTAGGAATGAAACAGTCAACAAAAATATACTTCTTACCTTATTGGGCCATGTCCAGTCCATTGCCTGTTTTTTGTAAATAAAGTTTTATTGGAACATAATCATTTGGTTACGTGTCTCCAGCTGCTTTCATGCTACGATGACAGAGCTGAGTCATTGTGACAGAGAATGACCTTCAAAGCCTGAAATATTTTCTATCTGGCACTTCATAGAAAAAGTTTGCCAACCCCTGGTCTAGAGGGAGAAATGGACAGGAATACGGAAAATTATGAAACTGTTTAATAAGAGCTATGAAGTGGGAATTTTGCAGTGTTATGGGAAGAATACCTAATCTTGATTTGGAGGATCAAGGAAGACTAAGGTAACATTTAAGCTGAGACCTAAAATTTAGCAAGTAGCTAGCCAGCTGATGGGTAGAAAAAATGTTCGAAGGGACTATCACATGCAAAAGGACCTGGTGGCATTCAGGGAATTAAAAGTACAATTATGTTAACTTGGTTGGAACAAGGCAAATGAGGGGAGTACAGAAGAGAGATGATGGCAGACAGTAAATCAGGACCCAGATTACAAATGTTCCTCAATGTCATCCTAAAAAGTTATTCTGAGAGTTTAAGCTGTAGGGTAAAATAATCAAGCTGTATGAATATATGATTTGATGTTTATATAAGACTTATGATAAGGCTCTTTTCTGACACAGCTACCAGGAAAACAAAAGCAATAAACTTTGAGATTCATCAGCAAGTGCTAACATTCAAATTAATCTATTCCCCCAACAGCCATCAACCCATGGCTATGGGAATTAAGTTGCTGAGACAGTGTGATACTGAAACTTCCCATAACTCTTAAGCCAATGTTTCAACTCCAGTTTGTGCTGCCAACACAACCAAAGCACACCTGCAAAGATAGTCCCTGATGGGTGCTGAAGAGGAAGCCAACCTGCCCAGCCTGAAAACTGAGGCAACTGAGGCAATTTAGGTTTGCCTTCTGCCTTTCCAGTACAACGTCTATATAATCACCCATGCTTTTCTTCCTATCTCATTGGCTGTTCCAGCTCAAACTTATTTCCTGTTCTTCTTCTTCCAGACCTTGTAATGTTGGAGTTCCCCAGTACTATATCCTTAAACCTATTCTCTATCTATACTAACTCCCTTGGTAAATATAACCAGTCATATTTTTTAAACACCATTCACAAGCCAATGATACCCAAATGTATGTCTTTAACCCAGGCTTTCCTCCTGAACTTCAGTCTTGGGTATTGACTTGCTTATTTGACATCTCCACTTGGATATCTAGTAAACATCACAAACTCAATATATCCCTCATCAAACTTCTTCCTCTCAAACCTATGCCACCTGCAGGCTTTTCCATCTTATTTGATGGTGACTCCATTATTTCTGCTATTCAGGTCAAACATGTTGAAGTCATCCTTGATCCCTCTGTTTTTCTCACACTCCTAATCCAATCTGTCAGGAAATTCTCTTGGTTCTGACATCAAAATTTAATTTTTCTAACCGTCTCACTGCTATCTTCCTCTTGGACTATTTAAATAGCTTCCTCTTTTCCTTGATTCCACCCTTGTCTCTTCAAATCTATTCTCAACACAGGAGTTGGAGTTAGAGTGATTCATTTAAAATATAAATCAAATTGTGCCACTGTTTTGCTCAAAATCCTGTATTGACTTCTCCCTCAAATGGTTCTGCTCTCCCCACACTTGGCCCCCATTACTTCTTCAATACCATCTCCTACTACTCTCCCCTCACTCACTGTATTCTAGACCTGCTGATGTCCTTGTTGTTTCTCAAATATACCAGGGATTCTCCTCCCTTAGGGTTTTTGTACTGGCTATTTACTCCACCTCAGATTCTTTCCCTCCAGATAATCACATGGTCTCTTACTTTACCAACTGTAGTAAATTGGATTACTGACTTCAATTCTTCATCCTTGCCTATATCCACACCCTTGCTATAATCCCTCATGGGTTCAGTGTATTCCCTGTGCCGTGACTTTAACCTTGGCCATTTGACTTCCTTTGGCCAAAGGTATGTGGGCAGAAGCAATAGAGGGCCAGTTTTGTTTTGTTTGTTTGTATTTTTTGTTTGTTTGTTTTTGAGACAGACTCTTATTCTCTCACCCTGGCTAGAGTGCCGTGGCATCATCATAGCTCACTGCAACCTCAAACTCCTGGGCTCAAGCGATCTTCCTGCCTCAGCCTTCTGAGTAGCTGGGACTACAGACCCTCACCACCATGCCCAGCTAACTTTTTCTATTTTTAGTAAAGATGGGGTCTCACTCTTGCTCAGGCTGGTCTTGAACTCCTGACCTCAAGCAATCCTCCCACACTGGCCTCCACAAGTGCTAGGATTACAGGTGTGAGCCACTGCACCTGGCCAAGAGCCAGTTTTTAATCTATCCCTGAAGGGGCTTACTCTTGAATTTTCATCACCATCAAAAGTCTTGCCCCTACCTGATTGTACCATTCAGCCTATGTGCTATGATGAATACACATGGAACAGAACTGCTCCAGCCTACCTTCAGACCATTGAGTAAAAATAAGCGATTGTTGTTTTAAACCAGGGATTGGTAAACTTTTCCTTAAAGGGACAGATAGTAAATATTTAGGCTTTGTGGGCCATATAGTTTCTATTGTAAATGCTCAACTCTGCCATTGTAGCTTAGAGTAGCCATAGACAATATGCAAATAAATGAACATACCTGTGTTCCAGTAGAATCAATTTATATAAACAAGCCATGAGCCAGATTTGACCCCCTGGCCATAGTTAGCTGACCAGTGTTTTAAGCTATTGAGTTATAGGATAGTTCGTTAAGTACAACAGTTAGTTGATAGATCTCTTTCAAGACTTGCCCATGTCATCCTCTCAATTAGAACTATCATAACCACCCTACATTTTTTAAAGAGCTTTATTAGAGTATAATTCACATTCCATTCAATTCACCAGTTTAAAATGTATACCTCAGTGGTTTTTAGCACATTCACAGTGTATTCACTTCCTATTGCTACTGTAACAAAGCATCACAAATTTTGTGGTTTAAAACAACACAAATTTATTATCTCATAGTTCTGGAGGTCTAAAGTCCAAAATGGGACTCACCGGGCTAACAGTAATGTGTTGATCAGGTTGAGTTCCTTTCTGGAGGCTCCAGAGGATAATACATTTTCTTGGCTTTTCTAGCTCCCAGAGACTACTGCTCATATTCTTTGGCTCATGGCCTCCTTCTTCCCTCTTCAAGGCCAGCAGTGGCCAGTAGAGCCTTTCCCTTCATGACACTTCTCTGGTTCTGACTCTTCTGCATCCCTCTTCCCCATTTAAAGGCCCCTGGTATTATACTGGGCTACCCAGATAATCTCTTTGTTTTATGGTCAGGTGATTAACAACCTTGGTTTGTCTTCAACCTTAATTCCTCTTTACCATTTAACGTACCATACTCGGTTTCTGGGGATTAGGAAATGGACATCTGGGGGTGGGAGGAGTGGCATTAGTTTGCCTATCACACACAAAGTTGGGTAACCATCAGGACAACCTAATTTTAGAACATTTTCACCATAACCACCATATTTTAAACTGCAACTGCCCTCTCCTATCAATAATCCTGATTTCCTTATTATGCTCCTTTTTTCCCCATATCAATTATTACCTTCTATAAGTACCATTTACTTTCTTATTTTGTAAATTTTTTAATTGTTTTCCTCCTCCAATTAGAATGTAAACTCCATGAGGACAAGAGTTTTGTCTGCTTTGCTCACTGATATATCCCAAGCACTTAAAAACAGGGTCTGGCACTTAGGTGCTCAAATACTTGTTGAATGAATGATTCGATTGTCAATTTGGTACTGGGAAAACACATTTAAGAGAACAATACATGTTTGATCTGAAAACCTGAGACTGATTTTTCTCCAGGATTTACTAGAAACCTGTAAAGTTTATTGTAAAAATGATCTATGATGGTTTTATAAAAAGAGTAAAAAGGAGAGACTCCACCTCTTACCATTACAGACCAAATTGGGGATATCTTAATCCCAACCCTGGATATCTGGGCCAGTGTTGCATAATTGAATTTAGGTCCTGTGGGTGGGAAGTAAATGGGGTTTAAGACTCAAGGAATAAAAGATGGCCTTCTGTTTCAGACACAAGCTCTTCATGAGTATGATACAATTTGATAATGCAATTGGAGCTACAGCAGGGAATAATCATCATTAAGTACTACTTACTGAACAGCTAGTAAGCGAAGTACTATACTACTTTAATTGTGTTATGTACAATCTTCAGCATAATCCTGCAAGGTAAATACTATTGTATCTTTTTTTCAAGCAAGATTCCAAGAAGTTTACTGACTCCCTTAAAAGTAACTGATTATTAAAAGGTGACCTAGAACTTGAACTGAGGCTGTTTGACTCTAAAGCCCTCTCACTGTCCACTATCATTTAATCCCATTAAGACCATGTGTCTGGGGAACTTCATATTTTATTTAAAAAGTAAAAGTATCAATTATACATAAATATTGCTGATAAAATTCACATCCAGTCAGTTCAACTTTCATTTATCATTTTTTCCCTGACAATCAAATAAAAATTACTGGTTTGTTCAATTACTTGTTACTTTATATCTTGGTGTATGATTGCTAATTTTGTGAAAATTTTCTTTTATTGAATAAGACCTTTCTGACCTGCTTTGTACCCAAGTTCCTGGCTCAGGCTATGCTTGCCTTGATGCTACTAGACCAAGCATCCTACAGTTAGAATCCACTCCACTTAACTTTGCATTTGAATCTATGAACTCATTGATAGTACTCAAGAGCCTCATTTCTAACTAAAGCTCCTTTTTTCTCTGGTAGAACCTCAGACCAAATGCAACGAGCCATCAACATCTCAATATTTATGAGTGTTCACTTCCACAAGTCAGGATTAGTAGCATTGCTAATCAGTATTAGTTTCCATACCCTTCCCCTTTAGAGTAAACTGGCAACTTTAATCTTTAACTTTCAGAAAACAGAATTGTGGAATCACATTTCTTTTCCTTGTAGGAATTCAGGTGGACTCTACAGAAGCCTACATATCTAATTCATGACCAGAAACTATCAATGCCCTTCAATGGAAACCTATACTATGAAGTCAGACAGACCTGCTTTATTAGATACTGGTTTCACTAGTAAATAGGTGTGTATATTGGGACAAGCAACTCAAACTCAATGTCCTTAGCTTCAGTTCCTTATCTCTAAAATGTTTTTAATGATACTCACATCATAGGGTTTGTTTTGAAAGTTAAATGAGATAGTTAATGAGTGCCTAGATAACATTTTTTAAAGACAAGTTAATATATACAAGTATTTTTTCTCCCTGAGTTTTCTTGTTTATTTTCAGGAAAGTTGATAAACACCTCCATTTCCATTGCTGCAGGGAAGGTATGTGTTGCAGGATAAAACAGAAAGATCCTACAATGATTACTAGTTTATGCTTTAAAAAAAAAAAAAAAAACTTTTAGCAGAAAGGATTCACACATATAGGAGCACAGGTAAATTATCTTAAAGATGCATTAAAGCAAAATGTTTTTTTCAGCATAGAATAAAAAGGAATTGCCATGTGCTAGTGAAGGAAAAATGAAGAAAAATCTCTGGATCTCAACCAAAGGGGGCCTATAACATGCTTCTAGCAGTGACACTGGAACTTGGCAAGATCGTAAGAAATTATTAATACATTTGGCCAGTATGTCATGATCATGGAAGAATATAATGAGAAAAAACTCAAGGCAGGTAGGTCAGGGTCAGATTTTACCACCTTATAGAGTTTATACTTTGTTTAAAAGAAAGTAAATTTAAGAGCTATTTTAGGAAGATTAATCTGAGGGCAGTCAGAATTGGAGTGAAAAAATGACGGCAGAGAGATTAGACAGAAGCATTAGGGTTAAGATTTACTGTAATAGCCAGAGCCTGAAGTGATAAAAATCTCAAACTTGTATAATTCGAACCTCCCAGTTCCTGGACTTTAAAGGCTGGGTGAAGAAAGCACTTTGGCCAAGATTTCAAGATGCTCTTGGCCTTGACAGACAGAATTACAGCTACCTGTGAGCTAAACCACAGCTTGAAACACAAAAGGTGTTAGGAATCCCATTTAGCCTGGCCTCAGCATGCTAGGTGTATTATGGGATGGATCTTTTGTCCTCTCTTCAGCAATGCACTTAAGATAACCTCAGGACTAAGAGGTAGAAAATTGGATGCTACTGAAAAGGGCAGTTGAGAGAGTCTTGAGTAGCTTACTGATTGTAATGGCTCCAAAATCAGGCAAGCTGCACTCTTATAGGCAAAGGGAGTGTGTGGTGTTTTCTTTTACACAACACTCCAGAATCTTTTTTGCCTGGTTTAAAGATCATTATTTCCATTAAAATACAAACTGGAGTTTCATTAAACAATATACACAACAAAGGTTTGAGGGATGCCAGTTAGGCTTATGGAAGATTTTTCACTGCTCTTGGAGCTGTTTTCTCTCACAAATGAGTTAAGTCAGAATTCCCCTGGTTACTGTAAAGCATTAACAAGATACTTACTGACTCTACCTAAAAATTTAGTTACTATGGAATACAGAAATAAATACCACATAACCAGTTATCCAGGTGATTCTGGCTGAAAGATTACTTACCTAACCTCTATTTGTCTTGGAATGAAATGTATAGAGAGGATTATAGTCCAACAGATTTTTACTTAACAAATAGAAGAGCATCAAACGTTTTGAGAGTCTGTTATGTTCCATGTTTTTTGCTAAGCCTTTAGCATGCATTATTTTATTCAAAGCTCACAACAACCCTGCAGGCTAAATATTACTACAAATGAGAAAATGGAGCCTCAGAGTAGTAAGATCATATGACAAAAATAAAATATGTAAAAATGTATTGAAGCTGGGATTCTATTCCTGGTTTGTCTCTCAAATTTTAGAAGAGATGGCATAGGGAAGTACATGATTAATTTCCAAATGAAATGTGTAACAACTACTGATTACCATTAAAAGGAAAAAAAGGAAGAAAGGCACTTCCAACATAACATGTGCTACTTGATTAGCATTGGTCTCATTTTATAGATATGGAAATTAAAGAGCTGGAATTGAACTCTGTCTTTCTGACTTCAAAACTCCTGCTGTCTCCCACTGCATAGAATCATAGAATATTAGAATAAAAAGGTACCTATCCCTTCCAACATCGTTATTTAACAAATGGGTAAGTAGAGGCTAAGTGACTTGTTCAAGAGCAAATGAGTTGTCAAAAATCAAGAGTTATTGCATCTACTTCTGAGATTCTTACCAATGCACCTAGATCCACTGTTCTCCTAAATTATGAGAACTACCATTCTATCTCCACTTAACTTTCACTAAGGATGCTATCATCTTCAGGATTGCTCCTTTGTCACCCCAAATGTCTGTTTGTCACACATCTTCCCTCTCAACCTCTTTGGAACAATAATTCCTAACTCTGGGTTTTTAATAGTCAGTTTATTAAATATGTTCCAGTTCCATTATTCTCCATCCTGTGTATGGTGCCTTCATCCACTAGGTTGCTCATAATAAAAAGTCTGAGCCATTCTTAATTACTCATTCTGTCTCACAAGGATTATCCAATCCACCCCATAATGAATTGATACTGTCCCCATGATTTATGTACACTTCATCCTGTCTCCACTGTCTGCCACTAATCTAGTCCAAATCTCATCTCTCACCTAGCCCGCTGCAGTAACCTCTTAATGATATCCCCTGCTGAACACCCCATCTCTCTTTACTTTTGCCCTCTCTGAATCTATGCTCCATATAACCAGCAGTGAGATATTCTTTTAATAATATTAACCTTATTTTTAAAATCTCTTTAAAACCCTTCAATAACTGCCAATGTACTTAAAATCAAACTTTATTTTTTTTTATTTCAGCATATTATGGAGGTACAAAAGTTTAGGTTATGTATATTGCCCTCCCCCACCCCCCAAATCAGAGCTTCAAGTGTGCCCATCCCCTAGACGGTGCGCATCGCACTCATTATGTATGTATACACCCATCCCCTCCCCTGTCCACATCTGCCCGACACCCGATTAATGTTATTCCTAAATGTGCTCTTAGGTGATCAGTGAAACCAATTTGATGGTGAGTACATGTGGTGCTTATTTTTCCATTCTTGGGATACTTCACTTAGTAGAATGGGCTCCAGCTCTATCCAGGAAAATACAAGAGGTGTTAGATAACCATTGTTTCTTATAGCTGAGTAGTACTCCATGGTATACATATACCACATTTTATTAATCCACTCATGTATTTATGGGCACTTGGGTTGTTTCCACATCTTTGCAATTGTGAATTGTGCTGCTATAAACATTCGAGTGCAGATGT
>JAQIFY010003661.1:0-12362 GCA_028533085.1 Varecia variegata
CGAGGTGGGAGGATTGCTCGAGGTCAGGAGTTCAAGACCAGCCTGAGCAAGAGTGAGACACCATCTCTACTAAAAAAAGAAAGAAATTATCTGGACCACTAAAAAAATATATAGAAAAAATTAGCAGGGCATGGTGGTGTATGCCTGTAGTTCCAGCTACTCGGGAGGCTGAGGCAGAAGGATTGCTTGAGCCCAGAGTTTGAGGTTGCTGTGAGCTAGGCTGACGCCACGGCACTCTAGCCTGGGCAACAGAGTGAGACTCTTGTCTCAAAAAAAAAAAAAAGAATTATTGGGTATTTTTAAGGTTTGGTTTCTATTGAGATAGAGAGGGCAGTGGCACACTAGGAGAGGTCAGTAGAGCCACATCACTCCGAGCAATTGAGTCATAGTAAGGAGCTTGGATTTAAGCAGAGATTTGTCAGCCAAATTTGTCTGATAGCTAATGTGGCTAGAGTACAGTCAACAGTAGGAATGGTAAGATGAGGTCAGAAAGATAGGTAAGGGTTAGATGATGAAGGGCCTGTACACAGGTAGAAACACAATCAGTTCCAAATAACAAAATACCTAACTAGTAGGGGCATAAAGAAAATGGAGGGATTTGCTTGTCTCGCACAATTTGTCTAGACACAGGCGATCTAGGTTCACAGAGCAGCTTAACAATGGTATTAGGAGCTCCTTAAGAATCTCTCCACTCTGGCATCCTTAGTATATATGTAAGCTTTCTTCAATTTGCTTGTCACCTCATGGTCACAAAAGAGTACTACATCTCCAAACCTGATATAGAGGTTCTCAGACAAGAAAGGAGAGAGGATAAAGGAAGAAAAAGGCTTTCTCTTAGCTTTTTTATTATTAGGGAAGAAACTGTCTCTCTAGATACTTTCACCTATCTCTCATTAGCTAAAAATGTGTCATCTGTCCAGTTACCAAAAAAAGGCTGGAAGATCTAGTCTTTTATAGCTGGGCACACTGCTGCCTTGAACAAAATCTAACATCTGCTAGTGAAGAATTAGGAGAAAACGTAATCGGGTTGGAAACCAACAGTATCTGCCACAACAGACTGGTCATTCACTAATTTAACACTAGTGGTTCTGGTATTTATGAGCATCGCTAAAGGTCCATTAAACACAGTAATTTACAACTGTGCGAGTTATGGGCAAGAAGTTTAAATTTCATTATAGGTATGTAGGAGGGCATTTATAAGGGTAATTACTTGATTTCATTTAAGTCTTAAAAAGATCATCAGTTGGTGATTTAAAAAATAGATTGAAGAGGATCAAGAGCAAAATCAGAGAGACCAGTTAAGAAAAATTCTGCCACAGTCTGGGCAAGAATTGATGGTAGCTTGGAATAGGATAGTGGAGTATAGATGGGTCAAAGGACAGGTAAACTGGGATAGGTTTTAAAGCAAGGAAGAGATGACTAGCTCCCAGGTTTCTCGCTTGAGGAGCTCGGCTTACGGAGGTGCAATTTGGGGAAAGGTCAGGGCAAGCACGCAGCAATAAAAAGTACACCCAATGAATTGCTCTTTTCTAAACACTAAATTAAGTAATATAATTTATAATTGTGAATTTCAGCACATTCTCCCCCTAAACAGTTCATGAGAAACAATGACATTAAGAAATTTAATGGCTGGGTACAGTGGCTCACGCCTATAATCCTAGCACTCTGGGAGGCCAAGGCAGGACTATCACTTGAGGCCAGGAGTCCAGACCAGCCTGAGCAAGAGTGAGACCCCATCTCTGCAAAAAATAGAAAAGTTAGCCAGGTGTGGTGGCACATGCCTGTAGTCCCAGCTACTCGGGAGATTTAATATAGGCCAAGGTTGTTCCTTTGAGGCTTTAATTTTAGGCAAGTTTAAAATGCCGAATATATAAATGAAACAATTTTCTGTCCCTAAATTCAGATATAGGGAATAGATACCAATGACCTTACGTTTGATATTGAAATATTTTTGAATGGCCTTAATTAACTCTTTAACATTAATTAGAATAAGGAAAATTAAGTATATTGGCATTAATGCTATGTGTTACGAATATAGGTTTTCCTTACAGTGCCAGCACAATGCTTTCCACGTAGAATATTTTTAAATTTCTTTCTTCTTATTTTTTTTTTTTTGAGACAGTGTCTTGCTCTGTTGTCAGGGCTAGAGTGCAGTGGTGAAATGTCTAAGTCCTTCAGAAAGAAAACAGATTAGTTACAAAAAAAAAAAACCCCCAAAACCAAGAATCAGTCAACAACTACAGTCTACCTTCTCAACTTTTAGAAAAAGCATTCTGATACTTACTTTCATATCTAGTTAACTTTATTTACACATAAGAATGAAATTAAAACGATCTCAGATATGTAAAATCTCAAAGTTGAACACGAAAAGATCCCAACTGAAAATACTCTTGTAAGAATACTGCAGCATGACAAAAAATGAATTCAGTAGTGTGGGGGGGGCATATCTATATATCATGAATTAACTCAGTAAAAGTCTATTGCTGTCTCAAGGAATACTAACCAATAAACACTCTGACAAATAATTACAAATGTACAGCATATGCAAAGATCAAGAAGTGATAAACTCATTATATATTCAAGTACCTAAAAGAAGTTCAGAGAGAAAGAAATAAAGAGGCTGAGAGTGGCAACAGTATGGAATTTACGAACTTTCTACCATAGAAATCATGAAGAGAAGCAGGATCGGCCTTAAAAACCAATACAGTATATCACAACTAAAATTCCTTTATTTTATACATGTCAGTGTGAAGGCTATGACCATTCTCTACCAAAGTGGCATAATTTAAACTCCTGCTATGTGAATTTAGAGATCAGTAAACTACAAAATGCAGATAAATATCTGTATATACATCAATCTTAGAAGCCAGAGGGGGGAAAAAAGGCTAAAAAAGGACACTTGGAATTCTGCTCACAGTTTCTTTATTTCAACAGAACTAATTATGGAGGTTACTCTTAAGGCTATAGTAGGGAGAGAAAGGTTAACTAAAGTACAATGAATGAATCACAATAACTAGATGTCAAAGAAAAAGAAGCAAAATGTCCTCCAATATAATTTTAAAAAACCCTCTACTTTCATTTTTATGTTAATGGTGTATTTATTATTCAATAAATGGTTCAAGGAAACTGGCTACCAGCTTAGCAAAAAACAATTTTTTAAATCTTTACCCCTCAGTATATAGAAAAATAAATTTAAAATAGATTAAGGTGTAAAATGTTTGAATGAAACCATAAAAAAATTAGGTGGATATTTGCATCATCTCAGGATGGGAAAATACACTGGCATGATCTTAGAATGGAAAAAGCAATGGATGGAAAAAAGAAAAATTTTAAAGGCAACAGATTTGAACAGTTTATGGATAAAATTAAAAACAACCAAACCAGGAAAATATTTGCAATGACTATAACAAAGCACAGATAAGAAAGATACCAAAAGGCAAAAGAAAAAAGGATAGCAAAAAACATAATTCACAAAAAAGGAAATAATTATTTTAAAAAACTAAAATTGCCGACCCCAGAAATAATCAGAGATGCAAATTAAAACATGAATACTGTTTTTTATCAAAAAACTAAGAAATTTGGTTTTAATGATGACATTTAGAGATGTACAAAAATGTTCACAGGAGCACTAATAGTGTTTTTTCCATTCTAAGATCATGCCAGTGTATTTTCCCATCCTGAGATGATGCAAATATCCACCTAATTTTTTTATGGTTTCATTGATAATAGCCAACACATAAAAACTACCCAAATGCTCATCAACAGTAGAATGGGTAAGTAGCGGCATATTCACATAACGGAATTCTATACAACAATGAAATGAACAAATTACAACTATATAAGATAGATGACTCTCACACAAAATAGTACCAACTATGTAACACCATTTACAACCAGGTAAAAAAACAGACAAAACTAATCTATGGGTGGTGAAGGGGTAGTGACTCAAAAGACACAAGGAGAGCTTGTGGATTGCAGATAATGTTTCAATTATTGATCTGGGAGCCAGTAACCCAGGTGTATTCAGTTTGTGAAAATTCACCTCATGATCTGTGCACACTTCTCTGTGCATATTTCAAAAAAACTATGATAATTGCTAGTTGTCAAGGGTATACTAAGAACACAAATCAGTAGGACCTTTTAGGAAAGCAAGTTTAGTAACATATCCACATGCAAAAACTTTCTAGGAATATATGTATAGCACTGTCTTAAAAACTTTCAGCAAGTACACTCATAGGCCATTTCACAGATTCAGAGCCCAGAGATCCTACAACTACAATTTCAGGAACAAAACGCCAGTGTTTCCTCAGAGACAATTGTAAGTAGTAAGTGAGTAATGACTATCAAAATACTTTCTAGGCCAGGCACAGTGGCTCATGCCTGTAATCCCAGCACTTTGGGAGGCCAAAGTGAGAGGATCATTGAGGCCAGGAGTTTGAGACCAGCCTGGGCAACATAGCAAGACACCCACCTCTACAAAAAATTTAAAAAATTAAAAAAATTAGTCAGGTATGGTAGAACGTGCCAGTAGTCCTACCTACTCGGCAGGCTGAAACAGGATGATCGCTTGAGCCCAGGAGTTTGAGGTTGCAGTGAACTATGATTGTACCCCTACACTCCAGCCTGAGCAAGAGAGCAAGACCCTGTCTCTAAAAAAAAAAAAAAAAAAAATTTAAAATAAAAAAATTAAAATACTTTCTAAATCACAAAAGGTTGTACAAATATTAGAATGTTCTGAATCTCACTAGACTTGGAAAGCTTAACCTGGGTTCCATATGTCCTCAAGCAATTATTCTCAACCCTGCCTGCACATGAACATCACCAAAGGAGATTTTTAAAAAAGAAAGCCTTACCCCTGCTCCAGCAATTTGATTCAACGGGTTAAGAATCATTGCTCTCAAAGGGAGTATTAGCATCAGCGTCACTCCAGATCAACTTAAAGAGAAATTGTGAGGGTGTGGCCCAGCAACACGTGCTTTAACCAGCTCTCCAGGTGATTCCAATGCAAAGCTCGAGAACCATAGTTCTAATGCTTCTGGAAGTTTGTAATCCCCCTGAAAATTACATGTAAAATTTGGTGTTTAAGTATATCTTCCTGGGAAAAATGTCCAATACCTTTCATCAGATTCTCAAGAGTGTTAACAAAATTAAGAAAAGAACCACTTGCCTTAGCCCAGCAGCTTTAAAGGTATGGTTTGTGGACCCCCAGTAGTCCCTGAGACCCTTTTGGGGGGTCTGAGAGGTCAAAACGATTTACAAAATAATACTAAGATGATTTTGCCTTTTTCACTGTCAAAACAGTGATAGTGCATGATTTTATGTACTCACTGTGCTGTTGATAGTACAAAACCAATGGCAGGTAAAACTGCTAAGACCTTGGCATGAATCAAGACAGTGGCACCAAACGATGCTACAAGTCACTGTATTCTTCACCACCAGCAATTTGATCCAGCTGGTCCAGGGTTAAGAATCATTGCTCTCAAAGGGAGTACCAGCATCAGCTGGGACTTGTTAAAAAACACAAATTCCCAGGTTTCACTCCAGATCAATTTAAAGAGAAATTCTAGGGGTGTGGCCCAGGAACCTGTGCTTGAAGCAGCCCTCCAGGTGTATCCAATGCAAAACTTGAGAACCATAGTTCTAATGCTTCTGGAAGTTTGTAATCCCCCTGAAAATTACATGTAAAATTTGGTGTTTAAGTATATCTTTCTCAGGAGAATGTCCATACCTTTCATCAGATTCTCAAGAGTGTTAACAAAATTAAGAACCACTTGCCTTAGCCTAGCAGCTTTAAAGGTAAAGTCTGTGAACCCCCAGTAGCCCCTGACACCCTTTTTGCGGTCTGAGAGGTCAAAATGATTTACAAAATAATACTAAGATGATTTTTGCCTTTTTCACCATCAAAACAGTGATAGTGCATGATTTTATGTACTCACTGTGCTCTTGATAATACAAAGGCAATGGCAGGTAAAACTGCTAAGACCTTGGCATGAATCAAGACAGTGGCACCAAACGATGCTACAAGTCACTGTATTCTTCACCACCAGCAATTTGATCCAGCTGGTCCAGGGTTAAGAATCATTGCTCTCAAAGGGAGTACCAGCATCAGCTGGGACTTGTTAAAAAACACAAATTCCCAGGTGTCACTCCAGATCAACTTAAAGAGAAATTCTGGGGGTGTTGCCCAGCAACTAAGAATGTCCTTCGTGAAAATGTAAATATTATTAATTTTATTAAATTCCAATACTTGAGTATATGTCTTTTAATATTACTGTGACAAAATGAGAAATACACATTAAGCACTTTTAGTGCACACCAAAGTATGATGGTTGTCTTGAGGAACAACACTTGTGCAACTGTTTGAGGTCAGTCTGACCCGTGTATTTGGCAGATAATTTCTCGAGAAAAACAAATTGAGCCTGTCACTTCAAAGCAAGCAATTGACAATATTTGTTTCCAATGATAAAATTTCAGTTTTAATGCAAAAATTAGAATTTCGTAACATGTGCATCTGCCGTCATAAGTTTGCTGATACTTAAATACTTTCCTGATGAGATTGGTGTTGATATTAACAAATGTGCTTATTATTGTTATCATAAAGCAAAATGTGTTAACATTTGGAAGATCTGCACAGCTTAGGGTATCAGTATTTTCCAAATGACCAAAACAAGTAGGCCGGGCGCAGTGGCTCACGCCTGTAATCCTAGCCCTCCGGGAGGCCGAGGTGGGAGGATCGTTTGAGCTCAGGAGTTCAAGACTAGCCTGAGCAAGAGCGAGACCCCGTCTCTACTAAAAATAGAAAGAAATTATATGGACAACTAAAAATATATACAGAAAAAATTAGCCGGGCATGGTGGCGCATGCCTGTAGTCCCAGCTACTCGGGAGGCTGAGGCAGTAGGATTGCTTGAGCCCAGGAGTTTGAGGTTGCTGTGAGCTAGGCTGATGCCATGGCACTCTAACCCAGGCAACAGAGTGAGACTCTGTCTCAAAAAAAAAAAAAAAAAAAAGTATAAAAGAGTCCTGAGACCAAAAAGTTTGAGAAACACTGCATGTTTACTGCAAGCTTCCTCTAGGGCAGGAAATAATGCCATTTTCATCAACTTGCTCATATTTATTGAGCTGTTACAGAACTACTGTAAAACCTTAGGGCTCATGCCAGATCCCTGAGATGCAAACCAAGGGGGGAAAATACACCATGGAATTGTCCCAGTGACTGTTAATGAAACAAGTTTCATGAAGTTCTTTTGAATTTCCATAAACATTTCATTAATGCTGAGCTTCACAATGCCAGAAAAGGACTACAGTCACTCTCAGAAATCTGAATTAACAGAAGAAATAAAAAGGCTGTCTTCAACTTAATTGCTGAGATTCACTCTACTGAATACACTATTTTCTTTTCTTTTTTTTTTTTTTGAGACAGAGTCTTGCTCTGTTGCCCGGGCTAGAGTGCCATGGCATCAGCCTAGCTCACGACAACCTCAAACTCCTGGGCTCAAGTGATCCTCTTGCCTCAGCCTCCCAGAGTGCTAGGAGTATAGGCGTGAGCCACTGTGCCCGACCTGAATACACTATTTTCTACATTACATGTTGACAATATTAAGAAATGAGTTCTCTCCAGGACAATAGAGAGACCAAATGTCCACTATGATACCCCCATTTTTTTTCATTTAATTGTGGTAAAATATATATATAACATAAAATTTACCATCATAACCATTTTTATATTTAGAGTTCAGTGGTATTATGTATTTCCAAATTGTTGTGATTCCCATGTTTTATTTACTGTTCAAAAAACATTTTTAACTTGACTGTTTCCATGAATCACAACATATATCAAAATTTATCTTCAAGATTTTTTAACAATTTTAAGTAGTCTTTTAAAGAAAGGAGTTGCCAAAATATTCTCCCTCCATTTAATTATGAGGTTCTTCAAAGATTACTTCCAATCACACTTTTTATGTTTATAAGGCAAATGAACAAAAGACCAGGTAGTCCAACATTCTAATAATTGCAAATGTTCTAAACTCTACTTACTAAAAAGCCTTACTTTCAATGCCTAAGAAAAGGACTGGAGGGAAATATGCCAAAATCATGATATTAGCTGCCTTGGGGAAGTAAGATAATAGGACTACTTTTTACTGTACCTTCCAAACTTTGTACAGTTACTTTTATCATCAGAAAGCCAATTGGGGAAGGTAATAACAACGATCAAATTATAAAATGACTCAAAATACAGACTTTATTTCTTATTGCTACCAACTTTCCATTTGAGTAGCACGGACAGAACAAATGACTTTAGGACAACCGGACTGGGTTTAAATCTGGCTCCATCACTTAACAGCTATGTGGCCTTGGACTTTGATGACAAAGGACTGGACTAATCTATTAGGATTATTATTTATGCATTTAAGGAAGTCAGAAGAGCAGAAATCAGAAGTGTTAACATAAAAGGTTTACTTGTTCCAATATTTATAGAGCACCTACTATGAGCAATTCATTGAATTAAATACTGAAGTTCTCTTATTATAAATCCCAAATTTATCTGCATGGGGTAGTAGTTATACTTTTCTACTGCTAAATTTTTGTGAGTATGGGGTCGGGGGAGGAGGAGGCAACCAAGTTTTTGATAGCTGTTCTAAGTTTCTAAAATTTGTCCAAAAAACTTTTTTCCAAATCAGAATATTTTCCTGCAAAGAAGAAAAGGATAACTTGGCATCTCTTCTCAAGACATTGGAAAAAAATACCCAAAATGTCTTCATTGACTGTAATCCTAAGTCATTTCTTTCTAAAATACCAAATTTCCAGTCAACCCAAACATATGGAAAAGGAGAACTGCACATCTTATTAATAAGACTGACGAAAATGTCAAAATGGTTTCTATGGTTGATGAATTTATCAGAATGAGGGCATCTGATCTTTCCGATGTCTACCACACACATAAAATACTCTGGCTTTTCAAACGCATTATAATTAGGCATCAGGAGGTTTAGTTTAAACTACACCTGATGATACAGAAACGACAGCTTTAAAGTTTTTTGGTCAATCAGTAAATTCAAAACAAATTTTTTTCAATTTGGACTTGTAGTTCATGGAAATCATCTCCTAACTACGAAATGCTTCTTCAAATTTTTTTTATTTGCCACAGAAGAGTTGCAAGTCTAAAGATACAAATAAAAAAAATCTGCAACCTACCAGCAGTTTAATTTGTTATACCCAAAAGGCAAAAGGAAGAAGAAATTTTACATTATGTTATTTCTCCTTTTCCTAGCATTAAAAAAAAATAAAAATAAAAAAATCCGCTTGGGGAGCTAACACACTCCAAAAAAAAAAGGCCTCAGTAAAATAAAATAAAAAGGTTTAAGCTCAAGCTCTTTTAATTCTATAAAGAGATACCTGAACAAACTGGCAAAACAAGTTTCCACAAAAGAACCCAGCAATTAATTCATTGTGGAGAAAGGCAACCTTGGACATCTGATAAAGCCTTAAAAAAAAAAACACAAAAAAAAAAAAACAGTGGGACAGTGGGCACACAAAAACAAAACACTCAAAACTTTCCCCAATTACTCAAAATGATTTTTTTTAGAATGAGGCCCAAAGTTATCCTGAGAACCTCGGCTTTAGTGGAAATCCCTAAGAAACCCACCCTACTTAATTTTTTTTTTTTAAAGAGTACAATACTTTTTAATCTCCAATAAACTAAAAGTTCATTTCTAGATATTTCTTTTTCATGTATGCTTCATTTGTTTTATTTAGCCCTGTAAGAGGAAGCTTCACATAGTCCTAAGACTCTGATCCATCTTCATCTTGACTAATCCTACTCAATTCTTATTATAAACTTACATTAACAATGCAGGATATTACACGCCCCCCACCCCTCCAAGATCAGGACTACATCAAAACTTCCTGAGTTTATCTGTCAGAAGAATAACCATAAGCCAAAGTAACTTCAAGGACCCTGACATAGAGGAAATACAAGAATTTAAGAAGTACTGTCTCTTCAATTTTATCTACTGTATATTTTATAGTCAACTATCCAAATGATTTCTTTATGAAGCAAAAGGAGGCTATTAAATATATTTAAAACTAAACTACTCTAGTGTTTTCCCCCTCATTTCATCACAAGGTTCATGATGATGTTTATTCCTTTCCAAAACCAAACCTAATATTTCAATAAAATATATTTTCTCAGAATCATTTATATTCCTTGATTACTTTTCTTCTTCTGGGCTCTAAGCTTAAGATCACATTTTTTAACATATTTATGCTCACAACTTGGTCCTTGATGATATATGCCTTCTATCCTCCAGATATATTTCTTCGGCCTCTTAACTGTCTAAGAATCACTTCAGGTCTGGAAGGAACACCTGACCTATGATTATTCAATTCACTGGGGGGAACGGGGTGCCCCACAGGTGACTAGACTAAACTTACCAAAAAGACACCCATGTAAACAGACTATGAGGAAGAGAATTAGCAGAATGTCTCTGGTTAAGGCTCCCCAGAAAACATCACGTAGGTTATATAAACTGAGGTATAAAATGGTGATGTTTCACAATACCACTACTGTAAAAGATGATCTTGCAAACCCTACTGAGAGACCTCATCTATTCTAGGCCAGAGTTGCACGTCCAACATGAGATAAAGGGACAAGGGGAGTTATCCTCAACATCTCAGACCTTTATTTTTATCCTTAAAATTATTCAGCAATTAATTTCAATAAAAATGAGCAATAGAAAAAAACTGAGGTCAAATCCATCTCATGCAAAATTCTTGTAAGAATTTGAGTAACAGCCCTACAGTTAATAAATATGAGAAGAAAATGTCAACAAAACACAAAATTACGATCATTTCAACACTAGCTAAAAGATAATACGAAAACAATGCAAAATATGAAAGAACAGTATATGCCTGAATTAGAAATAAGGTGACAGAATTCAGGAAATAATTCAAAATAAAAGAAAAAAATCATTTCAAGAAGAAAAGACCAAACAAGAAAATACAAAAGTGAAAAAATATCACAGATAATGTCTTATCACAGGATTAACAAACTACATTAGCCAAATCTGGCCCATCAAGTTTTCATAAATAAAATTTTATTAGAACACAACCACATCCATTCATTTATGTATTGCCTCTGGATATTTTCATGGTACAAAAGACCATAGAGCCACAAAGCCTAAAATATTTACTGTCTGGCCATTTACAGAAAGTTTCCCAACTCCTGCCTTAAAAGAAATGGAAGACAAAAGGAGGAAAAAAATTTAACCAAAAAGAAATAAAGCTACTTTTTTTAAAGACTCAAGAGTAAGTGACAATTATCAGGGACTAGGGGGAGGGCAGAGTAGGCAGTTATAGTTTAATGGGTACAGAGTTTGTTTAGGATGATGAAAAAGTTCTAGAAATGGACAGTGGTGATAGTTATACAACATGGCGAATGTTAACGCCACTGAATTAAGTACATTAAAAATGGTTAAAATGATAAATGTATATCTCACCACACACACACAAATAGAGCAAGTGACAAATTTAGAAGAAAGGCAAAGTTCCAATATACACAAAAGCAAGGAAAAGAATAAATTGGAAAGTATTATTTGAGAAAACTTTTCTAAAATAAAAGACCTGAAACTGTAAAGAAAAGGCACACCACATAACTAAGAAAATCTATCTAGAGGGATTAATACCAAGACATGCTCTAATAGAATACCTGGACTTTAATAAAAGAGCAAAAAAAAAATCTTTTGGAAATCCAGGAAAAAAAAGACCAAGTAAAAGAAAATCAAATTATTATCAAACCTTCAACATTAACAGCTTTTATCAGAAGAAAACAGAATAACATTTTAAACACTCAGGAAAGAAAATGAGAACCAAAAGATTACACATTCAACTGAACTGACTTCCAAGAATAAGGCAACAACTGTTAGTGACATAAAAATAATTTCAGGGAACACTGTTTTCAGGACAGCTTCCTGAGTAAACTCTAGAGAACAAGTGACAGATCACCAAAATAAATAGAGAGACATCAGTATCAAGGACTAGCAGTGATCATTTAAAACAGAGAGCACATAAAGAGGAGTAGCTACAAATAATGATTTCACGTATCTATTGCTGTATGACAAATTCTTTCAAAATTTAGTGGCTTAAGATAACAATCACCACGTAGCATTTCTAGTGATACTGTGTGTTAACTAGTGTAGAAAACTCAAAATAAGTAGAAAGAAGACAATAATAAAGAACAGAAATCAATGAAATGGAAAACAAAAAATAGAGAAAATTAACAAAGCTAAAAGTTGGGTCTTTGAAAAGATCAACAAAGTCAATAAACCCCAAAGTTAAACTAATTAAAAGAAAACACATATTATC
>JAQIFY010003662.1:0-12362 GCA_028533085.1 Varecia variegata
CCCAATAATGGGATTTGTGGATCAAATGGTAGGTCTACTTGTATCTGTTTAAGGTATCTCCATATTGCTTTCCACAGGGGTTGCACTAGTTTGCAGTCCCACCAGCAGTGTATGAGTGTTCCTGTCTCTCCGCATCCACACCAACATGTATTGTTTTGGGAGCTTTTGATAAAGGCCATTCTCACTGGAGTTAAGTGATATCTCATTGTGGTTTTGATTTGCATTTCCCTGATGATTAGAGATGTTGAGCATTTTTTCATATGTTTGTTGGCCATTCTTCTATCTTCTTTTGAAAAATTTCTATTCATATCCTTTGCCCACTTTTTGATAGGGTTGTTTGATTTTTTCTTACTGATTTTCCTGAGTTCTAAATAGATTCTTATTATCAGTTCTTTATCAGATGTGTAGCATGTGAAGATTTTTTCCCATTGTGTAGGTTGTCTGTTTGCTCTCGTGACTGTTTCTTTGGCTGTGCGGAAGCTTTTTAATTTAATCAGGTCCCATTTATTTATTTTTGTTGTTGCTATGATTGCCTTTCACTGGCCGAAATAGCTCAGTTGGGAGAGCGTTAGACTGAAGATCTAAAGGTCCCTGGTTCAATCCCGGGTTTCGGCAGGTGTTTTCTTTCCAAACTTGTTTTCTGTGTATGATCAAGGTAGCCACAGAGAGAATTGGAGAGATTCCTTTGGGTTACCAAAAAAAGTCCTAAGGTTGCTTAATGAATCTTGGCTATAATTTGTTTCTTCAACTTTGAAGTAGAACAGGACTTGTCCTTCAAGTTGTGTTCTACAGCCTGCTAATAATGAAAATCTTATAGTGAACACAGAGCAGTTTTATCTCCCTAAACCTCAGTCCCTATCCACTTTGTTATACACTTGTTTTAGATGAAGTCTTCCAAAGAAATCAAGTCACAATCACTTCAGGTTGGAAAATCTTCCTAGTAAATGCTCACCTAAGCTCTCCATTTCTCAACATTCAGGGTCTAACACTTTTGCAACATTTGGATTCCACAAGCTACCCATGATTTTAAGTCTCTGCTCTGACCCCAGGCATGGTGCTGCCTAAAGTTCTTTGACTTCTGGTAAGGATAGACACTCTGAGGGGTTCCAAAGCCTGCTTGATTGCAAGCCACAAGAGGGCAGCCATGTCTCAGGGCTTCCATTTCTGCAGACTTACGGGTCAGCGTCGCTAAACCAATTTGAGACATTGATATCTTCTCCCTATCCAAACTAGGTGTTCATAGAGGTGGAGATTAAAACTAATTTTCATTTCACAACTTCATAAATGAATTTTGAAAATTATATATAATATCAGGTGAATCTATTTTTCTCCCAAAAGATCTGATTTTAAACAGGCATTCTCCCCTCAAAATAGAAATTCCTACATCGATATTGTGTTTAACATGTCTCTCTAATTTGAGGTTGTAGTTTCCGAACCATAACTTTCCATGTTTGGAAATGGGTACCTCTTTCCCACAAAAATCAAATAGTGAGGTGGAGGATTTCTTTGGCTGAAGTCTAGAAAGTAATGTTTTAATCTGAGGTGCGGTTAAGCATATTATCTAAGAGCAAAATCTCTAAAGAGCCTCCGAAATGTAAAAGGTGGGACCCCACAAGACTCCTCCTTTAAAAGAGTTGAATTCGAAGGAACACATCTTCAAAAACCCTCTCCTTTGAGTCTATCTTGCATCCCATCACCTGCTGCCACAAGGAAATGGAAATACCCCACTTAGAGAAGTGTGTGTATGTATTGTAAGTCTATTATGTCAACATTTCCTATTGTTCCCCAAAGAGCAAGATGATTCCTAGCTCCTCTGGCCATCTGAACAAGTGTGAAGGCTATTGTCCCAAACCATTCAACTCACGAGTTTATCATCACATTATTCGTCCTGCGCAGTTTGCCTCCTCTTCCACTCCTCTTACTACCTCTAGCTAAAGGACAGGGGTTGTTTGTCATCACTCTCTGATAAAGGACAGAGCTCTGTTCCTTCTCAGCCCAAGATGGATTCAAAGCATACTCCTTTTCCTACCCCCTTTCCATCCAATGCCATCAGTCTCATCACTCACACATAACACACACATACACACACACACACACACATGCACATTGTGTAGCTTGACTGCATTTCCACTTCCACAGTGCCATCCTATTTCTCCTTTGTCATCTATCCTCCTTTGTTTCCTTCTTTTTCCTGAGATTGGCCAGTGGTTTTTCTTTCTAGCTTTGTTTTCTTCATTGATTTTTTGCAAAATAGATGGGAGCTAGAAGGATTACTTGAAAGGCTAGGTTACCAATCAATGATTTCCAAACCCAGTTCATTATTAGAATCCCAGTGAAAGGTTAAAGAATACATTGGCAGGTCCATTCTCATAGAGTAGTACAACTCCTGTGAAGTCAAGGTATCTGTGATTTTAAAAAGACACCACAGATAATTCTGATAGCTAAACCCTGTGCTTTTTAGCCTTAAATCTCCAGTACCTAGGACTAGCAGCTATTAATAAGTATATATGACATAATTATATATTTATTATTTAGTTAATTAATATTATAACTAATAGGAATGATAGTTGGTGATGATTACCACTATGTTGTTGAACAGAAAGTTAAATATTCCCTAAGGAAGCATTTCTTTTTACATAAGATTTTAGGGAAATCTGAGCACATCAGAAATAAATTTAGTTAAAGCAAGATTTCTTAGATCTTTTTATTGCTAGTGTGAAAAATGAAGCTCATAGATATATGCATCATCAAGCTTAGTTGCATAGTGCATCTCTCCCTTTTAAGTTACTTCTTATTTATTTATATTTTTAAGGGAGCATCTTGCTGGATCGTGCTATGCAGAATATAGTTTAGGGAACTTACTCTAGAACTGGTTTGGATGCTAACAATGCTATACATCTGCATGAATTATTTGGACCAGATATTTTCAACTCTAGCTGCATGTTACAATTATCTGGGGAATTTTTAAAACTCATAGATGCCTAGACCTCACCTGAGACCAATTTAATTAAAACCTCTAGGGGTAAGACCAGATATTAGAATTAAAAAAAAATTAAAACCCAGATGATTCTAATGTGTTGATGAGGGTGAGAACCATTGCATTGAAACTGTAAGAAAAATGTTAAATATATTCTAAAATATTGGCTGCCAAGAATAGCTAACATTTATTGTTAATTTTGTGCCAAGCATTTTCCTCATGTATTCCCTGACCAAATATTCATGGTTATTGTATGAGGCAGGTACTGCTATTACTTTCTGTCTTAGTTTGTGCTGCTGTAACAAAATACTTGAGACTGGATAATTTATAAGCAATAGAAATTTATTTTCACTGTTCTCAAGGCTGGGAAGTCCAAGACAAAACTGCCAGCCAGTGTCTGGTGTCTGATGAAGGTTCACTCTCAGCTTGGCAGATGGTGCCTTGTTGCTGTGTTCTCACGTGGAGCAAAAGACGAAGGAAAAAGAGACGAGGGTGCCCTCGTCAGCCTGCTTTGTAAGGGCGCTAATCTCATTCAGGAGCTCACTGCGTGATCTAAGCACTCCCCAGTAACTCCACCTCTTAATGCTATCACATTGGTGATTAAGTTTCAGTATCTGAATTTTGGAAAGACAACAGCATCCCCATTTACAGATGGTAAAACTAAGGCATTCGAGAGAAAAAGTAAGTTGTCAAAGGACATGAACTTGCAGGTTAGAAGGTTCATACCTAAGCACTTTGATGCCAGAGCTTGGGCATTTGACCATTACACCATACTGCTTCCCTAAACTCTCTCTCTCTCTCTCTTTTTTTTTTTTTGGCAGACTCTCTACATGCTTAAAAGTAACACATTTACCATTTTAAAATGCTAATAGGAAACTTAATTAACTCCAGTGCTAAGTTCTTCTACCCATAAAATCAAATACTTGAATATTTTGACCACTGTAAGATATTTTTGTGTTTTTTATTCTACTCTACCAGAGACTTCAGTTATAATAATTCTGCCCATAGAACATAACCAAAGTTTGTCCACTCTGCTATCCCACTTTTGATAAGGAAATAGGGAATTGATTTAGGCCAAATCTTCCTGCCAGTAAAAAGACATTAATGTTGATTCTGGTAGTCAAATAACTCAGCCCTTCTTTCTCTTGGGTAGTAGAAATGTTTGTACTGAATACTCATCAACTAAGCATTAAAAAAAAAAAAGGCTTAATCTAATTATCATTTCCTTATTATAGCAAAACCTTACTTGAATGGACCCCAAATAATAGAACTTTTAAATTATTAAGGAAAATATTCTATTTCTCCCTCATTGAGAAGCAAAGGAAGAGAAAGCAATTTGAAATCAGAGGCCTTCAAAAGGTACATTGCTATTGTTCCTTCCTCTGAAATGCTATTCCACTAATTATCTGCATATTTAAATAATGTTAGTTTTCTCTTGGAATCCTTTAGAAATCAACACAGAGCTGGCCGGTATGACCTCAAAATTAGGAAGATAGATATCTTCCATTTGGAATTTAGGACATGCAAAATTGTATTGTTATTTATTCTTCTTTCTCTTTTAAACATCCATACTGTTGCTGCAATTAGATATTAAGTCTCTAGGGTCTGTGCATTCTTTCTCTTTTGATTCTCAGCTCCTAGCAATAAATGATGATTTCTCCTAGCAAATAAGGATGGTTGGGGTGATGAGGGAAGCAATACAGAACCAATCTTCTGTGCAGCCAGCTTTTATAACAACTATAACATAAATAAGTTGATATTCCTCAGGCATTTTAAGATAATGAATCAATAAAAATTATTAAATTTTATTGATATGTTTGCAATGCTATTCTTGATATTTATTATGTTATTTATATTTTATATATTTGCTTATATATTTATATACCTATATTTTATACATATTTTATTTGTATAAAATATATTATATATAATATGCAATTAATTTGGGCTATTATATTATAATCTTATGGACAAACTCGCTATTCAAGGTAAAATAATAATGTCTTACATTTCTTTAGTGCTTTTTATTATTCAACATTTTGTTGTCTCTTTCGATTTTCATAACCCCTGGACAGAAAGCAAGGTAGATCTTTCTTTCTGTGGGTCTCTTTGCTTAGAATAAAATTTTGCTCAAAAGGAACAAAGCAAATGGTGTCTATTCTAATAACTAGTTATGATTTTTACATAAAAATGAATTTTCATTTGGGATAATTTAAACACCAGCTTTCTAATTTGAAAGAAAATATTGACAAAAGGGTTCTTCCCAAAACATATGCAGCAAAAGAAATGACCATTTAGGAGATGAGCATGATTGTATCCTCACTGTTGAACTGTACGGTAGCCATTGGAGGGCGTGGTAGGAACTCCCAGTGGTGACCGGCTCTTCCAGTGGCAGACATTACACAAAGAGGCATGTGCTGAGCTTCCTGGGTTTTGAACACTAAAGATTAGGATCCTCTACAAATTACCTGAAAACTCTTACCTAATACCAAACATAGTTTCAAAAATTGGGCTTTAAATATGTTCTTGTAAAGGAAGTTTACACCTGATATCAAGTACCAATAACTTAAAAGGGTTTAATCTTACTGTGTAACAGACATTTTCTCTATGTAAATATTTCTTTTTTTCTTTCAGCATAGAATTTTTCTTAATTTTTGTCCTCTTCTCTTTTGACAAACTTCACATGTCTTATCCCAGCTCAGTAACTTCTCCCCTTTAACTATACAACTTGTAAAATGGGGAGACTAACAATATTGCTTCATAAATGCTGTTTTAAAGTTATATAAGATGAAACACATCAAGTATTTAGTAGATTGATTTTCACATTCTGGGAGCTCAAATAATCATGGATATCATTAATAATAGCAATTAAAATATATTTCAATAGGGCTCTAATCTTATAACTCTTTGTAAAGTCACATAAAGATAAATTATTATTTGGGGTAGTTATAAAACAACTTTCAATGTACTGGAGATATAGCTTCAAAATATATTTAAAAGATCTTTCAGATAATATAAAGAAAAGAGTATTTCAGACAATGTGGAGAAAATCTGTTTATGTGCAAAAATTTGCTTCATCTTCACAAAACCCTCCTGAATTGTTATTATTAATTCCTTTTTACAGATGTGAATTCTCAGTAGGATCATCCATAACTTTCCCCAGCAAAATTGTTCTGTTAAAAGTTAGCTGACAACATTGTGGGCTGGATGAAAAATAACAACAATAATATAAACAAACAAATAAACAAATAAAAAAGTCAGCTGAGCTGGAACTCAAACTCAGGCTTTGACTCCCAGTCCAGGGCTCTTTCCACTCTGCCATCACTGAATTCCATATTTTTAACTTTAGCCACTTCCATTTATTCAGCTATAAAACAAATCACAACATAAGAACCTTGCATGCTGTACTGTTTATTACTTTTTATTTTTCAATAAATAATAAACTACAGTGATATTCTTGGGGCTCTCAATCTTTACTGGCTAGGAGCTATATTGGTAATTCGAAACCTAATTCTCTCTCAGTCTTGAGAATCCTGTTACAACACAGGCGTTATGCCACCTGCCTCTAAGAAGGACATCATTAGACACAGCAGGTGAGAAGCTCCTTGCTACATCTCCTGTAATTATGTGAACTTATTGTCCATTCCTTTATAAAATATCCCCTCTCTTCCTCTCAGATTGCAAATCAAACTTGACGAACGTCTATACTAATGCTTCATTTTTCTCTCGTGGATACTGTCAACCTCATAATTAAACACAATTTCCTGTTGATGTTACAAGCTTAGAGGACATTTTGAGTTCACCTTTAGCAAGCGGACACCACCTCATCATGCATCTTGTGTCTTGCACTTATTTCTGGTGCCTTCTTCCTTTCCTCCTTTATGTTTTTTTCTCTCATTTTCCCTATAAGTTTGAAATTATTTTTATTTTGCTGCACTGTATACATATTTGTAAATACCTAAAACTCTTCAGGAACAAATCACTCAAGTAACTTCAGTTTTTGTATGTAATTATCTGATTTCTGGATACCTGGCTGTTCCGAAGAAAAACTCAGAGATATCTTATTTTTTGTCTTCCTTTGGTTCACCCAGCCAATTTATAGTGTAACATTCTTGGGGTCTACAGGAGGTTTAGGACTGCTTCTGTGTGGCAGATATGACATAAATAGATTAAGTATCCCTGCAGAAAGTTGTAAACAAGTTTCTCTATCTGAGAATTATTAGATCACAGAGTATTTTGTTGAGGAAATTGTAGGAAGCAAAAATCAAGCCTTTCTTACTAGTCATTTTAATAATAAAAAAATTAAACAAGGCATTAAAAATTATACCATGGAAAAGAATGCTCTGCTGAAACCTGAGTTGACTGGAAGCCCCAAGACTCTAAGTGAAATCTCTCATTCATAAATCAAATGATTGGATAAAGATTCTGCTTAGAAAGAAAATATTCATTCCTTTACATAATACTTTAGTCTCTTACAAAACATTTATTTAAAATATTTCAAATAGTGCCATCCAACTGCCTTCCCTTTCCACTGACCTCCTACCCAGCACCTTTAAATTGGGCAGCAGGAGACGTTGTACTGAACATAATATCTTCATAATTTCACAGGCCCCTCAGCTGGAGTTCAGGATCAATTCTCACACTTTAATCCTATCTGCCAAAGAATTTTTAAACTACATAACTGACAAATAACCTCAGCTGTAATTTATGGATCTTTCCTCCATGGGAAATAGATAGTCGTAGCTGGTTTTTAATACAAATCACCTTACAATACTGTAAAAGCTAAGTAGTCTTTCCAAGACCACTGACTCCAAAACAAACAAAAACGAAACAGAAGAGCAATATCAAAACAATTACCAGGTCTTGTGTCTTTAATGAAGGACAAATTCGGGATTTAGCCCCATTATATTTTTCATTCTCTGATCTTATTGAATTTCCTCTTTTAAAATTTATTTTAAATTTTACCGGTACTCTTCCAATTCCTCCCCCAAAAGGGTACTCTGGGCACGTCATCATCTACCTTCCTAATTAGAATATCATTACTTTAGCATGGTCTGTAATGGATTTAGATGGTGGTGGTTACTGAGTTGTACATGCATATTTGGAAAAGATGACAATTTTAAGAAATCTTATCCATATATCAAGACTATGTGCAAATTTTCCGACATATGCAATTGTTTATTTGACATCCACATCCAGACTTTTCAAGAGAAGGATAGTATGTCCAAAACTACATTTATCACCTTCCCTCCCCATCTAGTCCTCTTTCCATGTTCATATTTCAGTGACTACCATGACCATCTTGCTTTCCCTCACTAAGCACGTTTAATTCAATACCTCTTAAATAGCTCCAAAACCCATCTTCTCCCCTCTTTCCCCAGCGCTATCGTAACTTTTTACCTGGATTAACATCATAGGCTTCCAATGTGGACTCTTCTCCTGGATTTTGGTCTTAGCACTCCTTCCACTCATTCTCTAAAGGCAGCCAGAGAGATCATCCCAAAGTGCTCATACAATCATGTTGCCCCCCCATTTAAAACTCTTCGGTGGAGTTGTTGGTCTATTTCTTTCTTTCTAATTCTTTTAGAAGAAGTTTAAAATCTTTTGTATGGCTACAGGGTTCTTCCAGATCTGCTTTCTTCTCCAGCCTCGCCATTCACCTTCTGTTATCCATTGCTCTATCATATCAAGCTATCTTTATTTCTACAGTGGGCTTTGCATTCCTTTGGGCTCGTTGTCATTCCTTTTTAGACAAGAAGTCTTGTTCAATGACCCCTTCCTCTGCCAAAACTCACTAAGGTGTCCCTGCTGCTAGGTACTTGGATATGATTCCCCTTGTTATACTACTTGTCCACTGTATTTTAATTGCTTATCTCATGTCTGTATTTCGCCCACTAGATTGTAAGCAATCTGTGTCCTGTTCATCTCCTAATGCATAGTACCTAACATGTAATTTAATTCATACTTTTTCGGTACAATTTTATTTCTCATTCTCAAGCTTTCTTTCCATATTCCTTCAATAGCAATTTATGTTATAGCCTCATTGTTTGAATTATGTTAAAAAGTACTTACAGATATATTAAAGATTCAATTACATATGAAAATAAAAGTATACTAGATGACTATTCAATTCTGCCGAAAATTTAAAGATACTCATTATGGGGACATAAAAAAGGAACTTTAATTTGGTAAAAACATTTTTATATTACTAAAAATAAGATCTTTTGAAAGCTTAGAGTATTTATAGGTTGTACTATTTCTTTTATTTTGTTTTTTTTTTCTCATTGGAAGGATTTTTTTTCTATTAAACATATAATGTAGGAACTATTAACTTGATTTATATGCTGTAAATGATGAAGTTGAAAAGGGCTTTAAGAAGTTATTCTTCTGCCCTTTGATAAGGCTGCACTTAAAACTTTTCAAAGGTAAATCTGTTTAGTTTCAAAACGACCTCAGAATGTATGTTTTAAAAACAATATAGCTTAGGCTTTAATTATAACCAATATTTATATGAAGATAGAATGCAGTTCATTCAAGAATTTTATTTTGTCAATGAGTAATACTGATGCTTGACATTATAAAATACTGCAATGCATTTTACAGCAGACTTCTAAATAACTTCTTTTAAATACTGAAATATTTATGTATACATTCAGATAGCAAAGATAAAATATTGGTCACATTTTTCCATTTGGAAAACCTTAGGGTTTCTTTGAGCAACATGATAAAAATCTAAGTTTAACAAATAGAGTAAGTTTGTAGTTCATTCCCGGCTTTGTGACCCCTTGCTTGTCTTTTCCTGTTTAGTTTTTAGCTTACTTGGTTACATAACCATTGCTTTTGCTTAAAGGTCAGCCAAGAGTAAAGTTATATCTTGCTGGAGGTGAGATGTAAACAATGTCTGATCTTGCCCTGCCATTTTTCTTAAATCTTTCACAGAGCTGGGTGAAATTGTGCCAGTATTCATAAAAGAAGATTATGTTTTAGAATCTGTATTGTATTATTCAATAAATATTTCAAGGTGTCTGCAAACAAGGATTAATGGGTATTATATTTCAGGAAACCAGAAAGGTATCAACCCAAAGAATTAAATAAAACATTCATGTTTGATGCTCATATAAACTGTAACTTAAAATAAAATGTGTGTAAACTTCCTTTTCCTTTTGTTTCATTTTCTTGTCATAAGATAATACAGCATGAAATGAAATGAGACAAAAATGAAAGGAGATTTTTGACAAATCTAAAATTGACCTTCACTCTGAAAAGTAATGCCTTTCTTCCATCATCAATGTTAATAGTCAATGATGGAGTCTGTATGCAATTAAAACATCTGGATGAAAAATGCATGCTTCAGTGTTTCAGCAGTGTGTTTCACTGATACTGCACTGCATACTGGTGCAATTGGAGGCAGCTGGACATGAGAGAACAGTACTACAAAGTATTTCAACATAAATTTGGGGTGTAGTGTGTATTCAAACTTATAATCATACTAAAATAACTGGAATCTATGGAAACATTCTTGGCTTTTTAAAAACATTCTAATTGTGTCATTATTAGAAAAAAGTACATAATAAGTTGGATCTTCATTCAATGCTTGTACTTAAAAGATTCATTAGTGATCTTAAATGGGTTTCTCATCTGTTGTAAAACTACAAATGCTCTATGCTGGTGTGTCTGTCTCTGTTCCCGCCTCTGAAAATTCTGTAAACAGGTCAGTAACCACTACCTGGAATATTCTATAGATATAATTTAATAGGTCTTCTCTCCTCATATTAACTATATTCATTTTAGACACTGCTCATTTTAGTGGCCAGTAACTAACGATTTGATATGCAGAATGCAATAAGCAATGTTGTTTTTTCCAGTTGTTTGGGAATTTAATTAAATTTAACAAATTGTATTTATATAAATTATAATAAAATAGAAGAATGGTTATTTCCTTGTCAAAATATGGAATAGATAATTATCATATAATATTAGGAAAGACAAAAAAGATGCTTTCACAATTAATTCTTCCATGATCTCTATGGTATTCAAATCTATTTTCAACATAGAACTCCTTAAACATCCCACTTCAGAATTTCTGTAAAAGATGATCAACCCCTTTCTCAGGTTTGTGAATCGTGTTCTAAAAGTCCTTATGGGCAGTCTGAAACTTCTTTCACCTATAATATAGGAAAAGTTGGACTTCTATCTCTTCCGTTTAATTTGTTAAGCTTCTTAGAGATTCTAACTTTGGCTAACTGACTCTCTAACTGTAGTTTCAGAGTTTTCAGTAATCTGAAAAATCTCAACCTATTATGTCTTAGTTAATATTGTTTATTGTAACTTGGTACTACCTTTCTGTTTTTGAGTTTGTAAATGTAATATATATTTAGTAAATTATTTACAGACATTACCTTTCCAATAATCAAATAAATGATGCAGATGATTGTTGGAATATTAAAAATTGGTGTATTTTAACTCGAAAAAAAAGAAAAGAAAAGTAATCACACTGTTATTCTGACTATGTGATAAAAGATCTATGCTGAGGATAAAAACTAGAAGGATATACCAAAATATTAATAGTAGAATAGTAGCCTAGTTAAAATAATGTATGCTGAAGAGATTTAGTCAAAGCAATGGTTACCAAAACTGTCCTTTCATTGGAATTATCTGAAGAATTTTTAAAAGATACAATTGACCAGACTCTATTTTACATCTGTTGAATTAGAATCCCTGTGGGAAGTGCCTGGTAATCTGTATTTTTAGTCCAAGGTTTTGTTTGTATTTGAAATCTGCCAGTCTGAAGAATATAGAATCTATTTATTTCTTGAGAACACTCTGATTTGTAGAATTCCCTCAGAGGAACCAAAACTGAATGGCTATAAGAAATGGCAACATAGCATTTCTGCCTATTTTGCAAAATTATCATGAAGAAAAGTCTCAATGGATGGGTATTGATAGGCCTGATGAATGGACTGAGGAGTCACTTGCTCCATTCGTCCTGAGCCTAACCTAAAAGGCAAAGGTCGACATGAATGAAGGTCATCAAATTTAGACTTTTGACATTTTTATTTCAAATGAGATTTCTATGTATGCTAAAAGGGTTAAATTGTTACATATTTTAAATATATCAAAAAATGTTTAATCCTACTTTCTCTCCTGATTTTTTAATGTATTGGAGACTAAAACACTGAATCTCTCTCAACTTCGAATGATCCTGGCTAATAAATATCTTTTATTTAAGGTCTCATGAAAAGAACTGCCATTAACAAACATATGAAAAAATGTTCAACATCTCTAATCATCAGGGAAATGCAAATCAAAACCACAATGAGATATCACTTAACTCCAGTGAGAATGGCCTTTATCAAAAAGTTCCAAATCAATACATGTTGGCGTG